>JAPMOQ010006023.1:188150-203990 GCA_026543055.1 Argiope trifasciata
ATATATATATATATATATATATATATATATATATATATATATATATAATATTGATGATCATTGAATTTTTGAAAGGAAAATTCGGAATATGCAATATGGATATCGGGTAGCAGTTTGCAAGATTATTATTCTGAATTCATCTTCAATTTATATAGAATCAATATATCTTCCCAATTACTTAAAAATTCTTCTAAAAATGTTTTTTTCCATTTAATTATGAAATATTTACTTTTAATAAAAAAGTAACAAATAAGCTAACACATTGGCATTATTTGTAATAATCAAAATAAAAACATGAGTTCTTTCAAACTCAAGTATCCGAAAATGGGCATGATACTACGAATGACTAAGCAAGTAACGCTTCATTGCTTTATAAAGCAAATTTCATGCAGCGGAAATTTCGATGTTCTTCTTTCAACTTGTTGAAAGCATATCCATGCATGATATCATCAAACGAATTTAGAGAAAATTTATTTCCACAATTAATAAGTTTTCTCATTTTCCAACTTAACCGAAAGAAACCCGGAAGTTATCTTAGACATTACCTTTTATACAAAATAATATATTCTTGGTTTAATCGCGGTTTTCTATTGGATACGTTTCTAAAAGAACGGAAACCTATCAAACAAGTGATGGATAACAGATCATATGTACATTGTTTCCATATTTGCAGTTCTTTTGCATGGATGGTTGTGTGCGAAGATTCGCACATAACCATAACATATCGCATTGTCAGCATCGGATATTTGTGTTTATTTCTTTGTTTAAGTAGACTGTTTCTACTCTAGGATTTTCCAGTTTTTAATATAATATAGATGTTTGTACGGTCAGAAATATATTTACTTTACTCAGATTTATTGAACTATTATTTTTCCGTTTGTTCAATTTCCTTAATGCAAATTGGATACATTATATGTCATTGTAAATATCATTTACATATTGGCATATTCAAGAATAGTTTTTTGGTAGCTCATTTAAATTCCTGCTGAAACTTTTAAAATATATAAACTTGATACAAAAAGGAAAAATTTATGCGTTTAATTTTAAAGTATACAGTGAATTTATTGAGATTTTAATTGCATATTTCATTAAAGGTTGGGAAATTAAGCTTTGTCAAAGAATCAGCTCAATGTTCTGCATCTTTCAGGTCAATACTGACGTTTGGCTGGTCTCCAACTTCTTATTCTAAAGTTTCCTCTTTAAAAAAGTCTGTAGAATTGGTTTCATTCCAAGAATTTTCTGGCTGGCATCATATAGTTTTCATGATGACGTCTTTCTTTTAAGGTTGAAATTCTGGCAAAAGTGAAATATGAAAATAGCTAGCTGCTTATAAGATTTATTTTATTGACCGATTGTATGATGATGACCTTCTTTTGTTGATGAACTGAAATTTTGAGATCAAAAATTACAGTTTTGAAGTAACAACTAATTCCATTTTGTATGGAAAACTTGGAGGTTTAATCATTGATGTGTAACTCTTAGATGGTGCCTCTCACTCGCCATTCAAGACGGTACATAATTTTGACGTTTTATTTATTTTTTTCTATTTTGATAAAGAATGGCAAAATGACGTGGATTGATTTTTCAATGAAATTGAACTCGAAACTGTTTTATATTATTTTCGGAACAATAAACAAGCCCTTGTATTTGATAAATAATTGTGTGTCAAATTACTTTTCTGAATGCAAAAAATAAATTAACACTGTGAAAATTAAAAATACGATTTTTTATTCGAATTTCTATCGATATTCGCATTAAAATATTTTTAAATATCACTAGTAGTTCGATACTTCTTAAAATATCGTCTAATACGAATCGCCGATTGTTATTTCCTTTAATGCAAAGTCAAAAATAAACATAAAAATAATTAAATTGTCTCCCTTAAATATACCCGGGCTTTGTGTCCATAACGCTTATTATTATTTAACATACTTATAAACCTATCATTGTTTACATTTTTTCCATTAAAATACATTAAAATTCTCGTTTGCTATGTTCATTTTTTATACTATTCTAGTTTGCTGTTTTTAATTTTTTAATTTGCTGTTTTGAAGTTTTACTTTACTTGTTTTACATTAAATATGGCATGTAGCTCTTAATGCTATGCAATTACTTATTTGTTTCGTTTTACTTATTCAAACTATTAATATCAAAAATAATTCTTTGCTATCGTTTTCAGTGTGGAAACTTGCCGTTTTTCTCATCTTTAGACCCAATTTTTCTTAAATCAAATGATCGGATAATTCGAATTTTGAATTCGGAATTAAAAATCTGCTTTGTTCTCTTTCGTTAAATATGGCCCCAATCAAGATGGATCAAATGTTGATCCCGTGCACTTTGAATTCTATAAGTTCTACCGCACATTATTTTATGTGTCAGATAATTTTAATTATAGCTCGAGATTTTATGTTTCTAATGTTGTTGTTTTTTCTGTTGAAATTAAAGTTATTATTAATTTATTTGGAGTTATCACTTTCATTTAGTTTTTCAGCGGATAGGTCATGCATGCAAAATCGAAATGACTAATTAAATCGCATTTTTTTTTCTCTTTAATAATAAGAAATTTCTATTTCATTTAACTTTATTTAGTTATAGCCAGACTGTTTCATCCAACCATTTGACTAAATTATTTTAAAAAAAGTAAAAATTCTTCCAATCTCACTATTGTGATGAAATGTTATCCATTGAAACATATTCATGTATGTATAGTCTCAAACAATGTTAAAATTGCTAAATTGCATGCAGTTGAAAAAACTTTTAGAATTTGTTATGAATTTCTTTAGCTAAATTTGGCCCCGTTTCCAGAAGACAAAACAAAATGAAGTTGAAGTAAAAACTCGTATCTGATTCTTTTATAGCTTTAGTTTATATTAGAAGTATCTTGGAAAAGCAACATTGATTTAGGTTTCTAATTTGCTTTATTATTATTTTAAGCGAGGAATGTGGTTTAAATGATCAAAACTTTAATTTAAAAATGTTAATGTTTTACTTGTGCTTAATCAAAGCAAGTTTGTTTGAAACAACATTCCTTCTTTACAGAATAAAACTGTTTGAAATGCCTTTTATATAAAGGGAATTATTAAAAAAGGTTTTAGTTTATGTATGAAAAACTAACAGTATTTGTAGACATAAATTTTGAATGTTAATCATGTTGAATTGGATGTGTGAGTTTTTTTTGTTTTTTTCTCAAATTCTTTTAAAGAAAAATTATTTGGTTTCTTTAAATAAGAAAAATATGTAACAAAATTACTAAGATGTAAAGGAGGCTTTCCCATTTTTGCATGGAGTTCATACTCAATAATTGTAGATTTCATTCTCTTCTGGGAATTTAAAATGGTATTTGCAGAATAGTGGACTGAGTGCTATTAGAAATGAAATAAAATGAAACTGTATTCTGAACCCGTTTTTTAAATACTGTACAACGAAATGGTGCTAATCCGGATATGCATATGCCATTAAGCAGAATTTGGCGTTTGGACTTCGACTAAATCATGTCTGAATATTTTTTTATTGAATGATAATAATTTCTTTCTTATCCAATTTTATATGTAACAGAAATTAGGTTTAATTAATATGCGCTTGAAATGGTTTTTCGTCGATTTCTGCCGATCGATGTAAAAATACTTTAAAGTTTTGGACGGCTTAAAATTTTAATCTGTAACTAACGAAAATACTTTGATATTATTTCGACTGCAATAGTGATGGAAACATATTACCTTTGATAAAAGTTCATCAATTTCAGAGGGTTGAGGAGCAATCATTTTCATACAGAATTATATCGAATCACCAACTCTTTTTTTTTTTTTTTTACTTTTTGGATTATATTAATTCATAAAATCGACCTTCAGTTTGAAAAATGTTATTTCCACCGTTCGAATTAATGGTTATAAATGGAATTTATCCCTCAGTTAGTCCTTCATCTTCAACGTTTTTTCTGCTTTCACGTTTTTTGCATTGGTCCATTAGCATTTCAGAGGGCATTTTTACCACAAATTGCAGCTTCTCTCTTGATTGAAGCATTATTTCTCCAATTCTGCTGTAATTGTGCTAAAGAGGAGTGTTTTAATAGAAGAAAAAAATATTAATGGTGCTTTCATGGAAAATAGTTTTAAATATCGATAAATTTTAATTTAAAAGGGAATTAACCTTGTGCCGGGCTTTTTAAGAACATTTTTAATATACTGATAGCGAAATTTTCTTTTTTGATGTGAGAAATTTTATAGAGATTTATATTATTTGTTTCGATTTGTTACTGTTTCCTTGCAAAAAAATGCTATTTTAAATTCTATATTTCATAAAAATCCTAAATATTGACATATATTTTATATTTAGATATTTAATATTATAAAAAATGTTTATTAGGTTTTAGTGCCCAGGAAAGTTTAAGATGGAGCTACAAAAATTAACTTAAAAAAAAGTTTACTTTATTCCTCAATTTAATGTTTATTTCGCTTTTGAGAGGGTAGGAACGAGGGGGAAATTGCCCATTCTACTTTTAAAAATTATTATCACTCCATTTAATAAAGCTATGAATGTACTGAATTCTATTTAAAAAATTTTAAGTGTTAAATGCAATTAATTCTTTGCTTATCCGTGTTGTGTAGGTTTAACTTAAAATGATTAATATTTTATCCTTAGTATGTTGAGGAAAAATAACTGTTCCACTTCAGAATATATTTAACACGAATTTATGAGACGAAATTATTCAACAGAAACTAGCAAACAAAAATTTTTTTAATGCTATTAAATCAATCGCATCTTTTTGCAACATTTTCCTGCCTACGTCCTTTCATTGCCATGAAGCACCATTTACAGCGGTCGGAATGGTTTATTGAAAATGTATATTTCGTATCACAACAAAGTAAGATTCAGATTCCGTTTTGGTTCCATTCTGTTCTTTTTTTTTTTTTTTTTTTTTTAATTATAATCTGATTCAAAATATGAAGATTTTTAATTAATTTTTAGTGAATCTTCATGTAGTTATGTTTTCGTCAATATTTTCCCTCACGTGAGGGTTACAGGTATCAGGTAAATGGTTTTCGACAATTAATTTACGTGACAATGCTATCAAATTGTTGCTGTGTCATTTGTTTTGCATAACCCGTATTTTTTTTTACAAGAATAATAAGAGTTTTTTTTCTCTCATGTTTTAGAGGATATTACTTAAGAAGTTAGGTGTTGTCGCAATTTTCTTTTTATTCCTATTTTTCCCTTTTAACTTTCCTCTTAATAAGGAAAAGATAAGCAACAGCATAATCAAAAACTACATGAGCTTCAATTTTCATCAAATTGATATCTTGTACATTTTTAAAATAATATATCTTTTAATTTTTTTCCTCTTCGGGTATCCCCTCCTCCCCCTTATATTTTTAAAATCTACATATATTTTGCGTATATAAGCTGTTGTTTGTTTTATAATATTTTAACGCATGTCTTAGCCCATTAGTGAAACGATTACGCGACAAATCAAATATGAACTTTTCAATTGTAGGATGACAACTTCGTAAATTCTTGCATTAAGGTGAATTATATATCTGACACCTTGTTAAAAGTCAAATATTTAATTACATTTTTGAATTTAATTGTTTGTTGCGATATACATATACAATTATCAAAATGCGAAAGAAACAATCAAAAACACGATACGATTGCTGCTATTTTATTGACATGGAATTCATACCAAGGGAGGGGAGAAACTGCTTCATTTAAATGAAATGCACTCAATTTCGGTTTTATTGTCCCTCTTATTACCTTTTTCCTATGAATTTTTTTATGTAGACATGAATATTTCATTAGTTTTTATCATTTGATTTTCGATTGTTCCTAGAAAGAGGTATCCATCTAACCGAGTATTCTATCTTGCCTCAATTTTCTGATGTTTTCCCATTTCTATTTCTCTGCCAGAAAATGGATGACACAGTATTACATTCCTTTACAAAATAAATTGAACGATATCGATTCTATTCCCCTATATCACTCCCTCATTTGAAACTTAACTCTGTAAGTCAGTTTATCTCCAATGACTATAAAAACATTAAAATGTCATCTAACATCTCTTTGGTTAGTCAGCTTAAACTGGTTCTGAGTTAATGGCTCGCGATGACTAAACCTGATACACATTTTTCTTCCTCCTTTTCTCACCTAACCTTACCCTCCATTTTAATCTTATCTCCAAGAATGACCGTAACCTCGAACTTGTATGTGTGTGTCAGGAAACCTGTAGTCTGTTCCTTGTTTGATCTGATTTGTCCATACGCCTGCAAGTTCCTCCCTACCCACAATTCGCTTGATGATTCTCATCACCCAAACTTCTTCTACTCGATACTTATTGAAAGAATCGGATAGCCGAAGACCCAAAAATAGGGGGAGGAAGATAAAACGTGTAGGTCCTCTTGATTGTTAAAGCCTCTCCCAAACCTGTCTGCTGTGGCATAATGGCAACAAGGAAGTACGATCTGGTTCTTCATCGTCGCATCCGTTAGCGGGTCAAAAAAGAAATATGTCCCTTTTTTCTTTTCTTTTTTTATTCTGTTGTTGGTGATGTTGCTTGCTGATGTTCTTTTTACGATCGCTTGGTGTTTGATTTTTTTTGCGTGCGTGATCCGCGCGAGAATGTCTTGTCCGCTGTTGTGTGTCGCGAAGCCGCGGACTTGTTCGTGATCCATGGATTTTGTTTTGGGCCTCATTTTCTTTTGTGCCGTTCTTGTGGTGCGTAAATAAGGAGTGATTTGAGGTGGGGGAGCGGTGTTTAGGAAATGTGACCGAGTCTTGGGTAATGAATCTTCCGCGCAACTGTAACCGGGGCAGTGTTACAGTACATGCGCGGCACTTGGAAAACTGGAGCATTAAGAATATTGAGGATTTTATTTGAAAATCAGCTTTTGTGTGTGAATTGAGTTTGCGGGATTCGAGATAATCCTGCCTTTGACTTTTCTGCCAACTTTGATAGTTTTATCAATTACTGGATGACGTTGCTCCTTGTTGTCGAATTACAGCAAACTTTTTAATAACAATATTGAATTCCATTTTTTAAATTTATTTTGATATATTACCCAATATTCAAAATAGTAAATTATTAGTTAAAATCAATTTTTCTGAATAGCTTGTTTAATTACAAAAAGCTATTTAGGCAATTTATTCCGTGGATTATGCGTTTCTGATTGAAAATTGAATCTTTAAAAGTCAAATCGCTTTTTATTAACAAATTAACTCGTAAACTGCTTTTTCCTTTCGCAGAAAATAAGTATATAGAATTAATATTATTTTATATACTTATATTATAACAAGATAAGTGTATAAAATAATATTTATAATTATATAATCTAAAGATTTAAGTTGTCTTAATTTTCCTAAGGTTTAATAATATTTTCATTGATTCTAATATATGTAACTACTGTTTTAAAAAAAAAGCAAAATTTAAAATTTCGTTTTTGTGAGTAAATGTGAAAGCTGATTTTAGACCTGCTTTAGTTTCGGTCGTAAAAGTTATCGTATTTAAAAGATTATTTGGAAAATTAATATTGAAGTCTGTAATAACTTTGCCTATTTTTAGTATCTTTTATCATTACGCTTTAAAATGCTTTAATAAACATGATGGTATTTTTGTTCTAACGACTTGTAAATAGAGCGAAAACTTTAAGTCATATGTGCAATGCTGCGATATGGTATTCAAGCTATTTATATTTAATAGATTTTTCATAATTAAATTGATTATAAAAATGTTTATTTAATCATTGAATTTTATTATTTAAGGTACGTACAGTTTCTATGCAAAATATGTTAATTAGGCAATAAATTTGATGATAATAGTAGATACTAAAAACAAAAAGGAGGAAGAAAAAAAAACATGAGGGGTTTATTTTTGCCCTTACTTGAACTTAACAGAAATAAAAAGGGTTTTTGCATATTTAATCGAAACATTATATAAAAATAATATATTTGCTTTCAATATAATACATATAGAAAAATAATTACAGTTAAACATCAGTTGCTAATATTTCTTAGAATTTTTTTAAATTATTATTTAAATGAAATATTGCAACAAAAGATTTGCAAATAAGAGATTTACTTGAAAAATATCATTGAATACCTTTTTTTCATAAATTCTTCATACCGCGGTTCACAATGGATACCGCAGAATGGTTTTATAAACTCTAATTCGAAATATATACTAACGGAGTTGAAATAATCGAATTAAAGTATTCGTATTTCGATCACTGATTTCAGAAGTATATTGGATGAATATACTTGGATTTAAATAGCTATAAATTTATCAGTAAAGCATTGACGATTTGTTTATTCAATATAATTTAGCTGCGGAGAACTTAATCTACAGATAACATTTGGAAAATGTGTTGATGTTATAAAGATTAAAACTTAATTAAAAATGTTCTTTTAATTCCTATTAGATCAACTTTCAAGAAGAATATAAAATGATAACACACCAGTTAAACTGGTGATATGAAGCTGAGAACAAAACAGAATCATTTTTGAATTGCTCAAGTTTCCTCTTGGTATTGAATGTTAATCCTTTTGTTATTTATCTTTCGAGATCTACCACCCATCACGAAATTCTTTTTTATTATTGTCTACGTTTTATTTCTTTCCATGTTCTTTCGATCAGCACCGGTCTTTTTGAAACTGATCTTCGATAGTATCACCATTCGTTCCTTTTAATGGCTCTTCTAATCGACACTTGCGTGTGTGGCTGGTGGAGCAAATGGGTTTGGCTATTTCTTTCTTTTTTTTTCCTGTGGAAGAAAATTGTCATTGATTTCGTTGGAATAACGCACTCAGCATAATGTCTTCACCCAGCTTCTCTCTGATGATCTTAACCGTCCCTCGAAACGGTAAAACCCTTTCGAGAATGGTATTGTTATGCTCCTAATAGACCAAAATTGCTGTGGATGATGCGGATGCGCATGCGCAGATGTGAAGCAAGCGTGTGAAATTGAGATGTCATGGTTTTGAAACGAGATTTTAAAGTGAATTTCGAAAGTCATTTGACTTTTGAATGTATGTTGTTTTTCTTTGAAGATCTTAATGAACGCATAAGTAGATTTCTTTTCCCGCCATTCGAAGTCATCGATTAGTAATTGATCCCTTTGATCATATTAAACCTTATATCGAAGTTTTTATTTTTCTCATTCTTGAAAACTTCATTTCATAACGATTTTCAACTAAATATGATGTTCTAACAGGTTATTAATATCTTAAGCAGTTTCGCATTCGAGCTTTCATGCGTATTCATGTAGATTTATCAAATACGATGTTATTTCTTCTGTATTAATCTGCGAAGAGTTCTCTACTGGAAACAAATAAATCTACTTTCAAAGCTAAATTCTTTGCAACGAAATCAGGTTACAAGATGTACCGTTATTTTGATAAGAAAAACTGAAAATATTTACTCATAAGTTTTATTTTTGTCATCTTTAGTATGCCTTATCGCTTTATCGGTACAAGGTCCCGGTTTCAAAAACGCAGACTTGCTTGTAGTTATCGCCGTTCGGCGAACATGAAGTTTTAAAGCAACACTCATTATATTTTTTCCTTTTAAACGTGCGCATTTATAATTATATACATTTTTAATTTCCTTATTTGATTCGTATGCCATTAAAATTTATTTTTTAAGAAACAAATGAGGGTTTTTTTTATGTTTGCTATTCAAAATTTTGCTATGAAAATCCGAAGAATGCCAACACTCACCGGTAAATATCAACATATACCAAATACCCTGTGAAAAAACAAATATTTTACTATATTCTAATGTATTCGAACTACCACCTGTGTTTGTTGACTATCACCATGCAATGATTTTGAAAACAAAAATTGTTATATTTGTAAATCATGCTTTATTATCAAAAAATGTTATAAATGATATATATCAAAATAGGAGAAAGCTGTCGTTAGGAAACTATTAAATTTAAAGATACAGTAATAAACTTAAATATGAGTGATTGATGTTGTACTATCTTATTTGTTGCAACAATTTAAACTGTTATGGCACTTTGTAAAAGCAAGGAAATCTCGTACAATTCAATTGCATGTAGTAATGAAACATTACTTTTTGCTATAACAACGTATATAGCTTGGCTTTCCATTTCTCGAATTAACTACAGCGGCTTCTCCCGGCGATATTTTATGTGAAGAAATCTCTTCTGTAGAAAGCAACTTTTCTTTATGAATTGCAAACTGAACACTGGTATAAAGTTACTTGAGGGTACCATTTTTGTTTGCTAATTTATATAAGTTAGTCTTCTGTTTCAGAAACAACCGCCAACACATTTCGGGCATCTTTACTACCACAGTCGACATCGGGCACGTGTATATTCGCACAGTGGCCTCTCCATCGGCGTCTCGTTTCGACTTCCAGCAGAACAGGTCCGTGATTGTCGACATACGCCGGTGATAGTCCGAATATATAAGAATATAATAAAATGCTCGGTCTTTCATCGAGGTATTTGATATATGTTGACATTCACCGGTGAATGTCGTCATTCTCCAATTTCGGACATTCTTAGTAATAAATACACTTTTCTGCACTTTACTGTTATCATCAGAATTTCTATTTGTTCTTAAAATGGAATCCTCCCCCTCTCTTTCCCAAATTTAATACGTAGGTGTTAGAGAAGAGTACTTTAAACAGGTCTATTCCACGGTCACCTGTGTTTATTTTGAAACCTCTCCACTTTTTTCACTCATTCCGTCACTTTTTCAAGATAACGTTTATAAGGTAGGTAGGTCACCTTAGCGTAGGCTCTGCCATGCCCACGTTTCTAGACTGCCAAATGAACTTAATAGCATTCCATCTAGGTCAGTGTCTTTATGTAAAGAACAAAGCCCTTTTTTTTACATTTGTGAGATTTGGTGCATCAGAAAAACTTAATTTTCTCATGGCATTGTTTTCTTCCCTGTTGTTTAATAATCCCAGAGTCAAGGGTCTATCCATCTGTGGCTCTTTGCCGAGTTGGCCATTTAAAATAGGTTATGTCAGTTCAAATAAGTTAAAATGAGTAACGAACTTCTCCATTCTGCGTTAAGTATAGTTTGCATTACTACAGTAATTGAAGAATAAAATCTTCTGAAGCCATTCTTCTGTATTTTATATGCAATTTTCTTTACCTTGTTTCAAGCTATAAAATTAAAATTTTATAATCGAATTTCCGATTTCTTTTCTTTGTGCTAAATTGTGTACCCTGTGTGTTGATCATAGCAGTACTTTATTTAAATCTTTTCATAGTTAAATTATCACTCAATCAATTTAAATAATTAAAATTCCCCATCTCTTGCCCCACGTGGTAGTAAATTTACTGAAATTAATTTGAAAATTTCTTATTTATTTTAATAGATTATAAAACTGAAAAGTAGAAATTAATTCTAATTTTTAGTCCCCTGTGAAAAATGTTTTTATTAAAACTTTTATGATTATTTTATATTTTTAAGAAACGTTTGCACTAATTTGCGTGGATTCAAGAATCATTTCGATTGCATGTCGTATTTTGAAGGAATTGTATTTAGAGAAAGTTTGGCTGGTAACTATTGAAATACAAATGAACTCGATAGTTACAAAATAAAGGACTAGAAGTAATTTTGGTAGACAGGGTTTAGCATCTAAAATGTAGATTCGTATGACCTTTTACATTCAATATATCAAAGAATTGATCGTTGTCGGTTTTTCGCATGCTGTAAACGAAATTGATTTAAACCAATAAAATTATTTATATGAGCGCGTCGCTACATTTGTAATTATACGTCAGGTTTTATTTTCAATCGCTCGGAAAATAAATATCCAAAATACAAATTTGATTTTTGGGTACTTGTGTAATATCCGCATATGAAGGATAAATTGCCCTCCCCCCCACAAAAAACGCCCTATTTTTTTAAAGAAAAATACTAGATTCACAAAAATTAATATTTTGTGGCTGCAGTTTAGCAATGTCATACAAGGCATTGCAAGTTTATTCAAGACTCACAATTTTATGCGGGATAAAATCTTAATTGAGATAAATGCGAAAAATTTCAGGAAGATCGTTCTTATTATTGCATTAACAGCATTCCAGCGATTAATCACCAAAAGTATCTTTAAAGATCGCACTCTAGCAAGATCTTTCATAGCTTTTCGCCATGGCATGCAAATAATAATACTAAACAATTACGCTGATAAGAGCATGCGTCAGAAAGTTTTGGAAAAAACCATTTCTGCTGATTTTTAATTGCTACAAATGTTGCTCCGTGCTTTGTTGGTATCAAAACTACATTGATGCTGTTTGGGGGAGGATTTCGTTTCTTTTTCAGATTATTATTGGCACGACTACAAAAGTCGCTAGAAACTCAGTGATTCATTTTATATGCTGCTAATATTGCGATATTTCTTTCAGAGTAGATCTTGATTGCTGAAGCGTAGGTTTTGTAAAAACCTGCATCTTGATTATCAGTGCGAGTGCTCATGCATGTATAGTTGGAAATAGGAAGCTTTCTTGTGCTACTTGCTTACTAACTCTTACAACGGCCATGCGCTGTATTTTCCCGATGCACTTTATGATATACTGGTTCTTTCTTAATGAATTAAACTTTTAGAGGTCAAGCTTCTTTTTTTTATGACCGATTAACGTACGGATGGCCTACTTGCAGAGCACTGGTTTCTTAATTGGCCGTATTGAATCTTAGAGAAATATCTAGATTATTGTGTTAAAGGAATAAAAATATAAACTTTTTGCAACTTAATTATTGATTTTGGTTCTCTTTTTTTTACGTCTTGCTGTGTTTTTCAATCGAACATTTCATTTTTCTATCGAGTGTTTTTGTTTTGTTTTTCTGTTTGTTAGGTCATTTGCTTGTGGCATATTTATTTAGCGCTCTCTAAGTGGAATAATTAAGCAATTAGGAGATATCATTTTGAAAATTTTTTGAGGCTATTTTAAACTATCTACTAGTAAGTTAATAATACTGTGCAAAATTTAGCTAATTGATCAATAAGTCGTTTAAGTAATAGAGATAACTTACTATTCGAATTTCTATATATCGAACTTGTAGATTCGATATATAATAATTTCATAGTGTCTATAAGTATGCGAAATCTTTTTGTTCCCTTCCAAAAAAAAATACTTCATTAATATGCTAAAAAAGTTTTAGAAACTGAAAATAGCAAATAAATAAATAAATATATATAATATAGATATATTTAAATGCTATGTGAACTATTTAAAATTTGTCATGACTGGAAAAAAAATATCATTAGGTTTACGTTCATTCTTTCCTCTTCGCATTTATTTACACTACTAGCCGTCTTTGGCGACCAGCTGGTTCGGCATGAGTAAAGCGTTCTAAAATTTTCAACTAAATCACATATTCATTAGCCTTGAAGTAATTCCGGGCGTTGATTGACCTGAAATTAGTATTTCCTTTAAGATGATGGACGGAAAGTTCTAAAAGTACACCTATTCCTAATAATATTCTTTAATTTTATAAATCAGTTAGTTTTAACCATCGGTTATGCTTCCAAAATATTAAAAAAAAATTCGATTATGTTGCCAAAATATTAAATATGTTTTTTTAAAGAAAGCGAGAAAGGGAAAAAAAGTATTAAATTAATGATACAGATATTGCAAATGATTACATAAATATGCCATTAAGTCGGGATTTCAATGCATATTCTATCAAAATTCAATCAAGTTTACCGTAAATAAAGAAGATTTATTGAGTTAAGGATATAGATATTGCAAACGATTGTAGAAACCTTTGCTTTGCATTTATTTTTCAAAGAAAATATCACATTTTATATTTCTTTTATTTTATCCAGTCACGTGCTGAAAGTTGCATTTCTGTAGATTTATTTTGCGATGATAATTTTTTTTATTTGAACTTCCGACATTCTTTTATTTTATCCAGTCACGTGATAAAAACATGGTTAAAATATTTCTTTAAAAATATAAGTTTACATTATAAATTTAAAAAACTGATACCATTAGAAAGCTAATTTTTTTATCTTTAAATTGATATAAAAATCATGCTTGTGCAATAATATTTTCGGAAGTTATAGCGGAAAAACGTCGAAATTTAGCTTAAATTATAATTAATTCTAATTCTAATTAAAAATTCGAAAAAAGGGCTCCAAGGTGCACATTCCGGACCTCCAAGGTATACATGTACCAAATTTGGTAGCTGTAGGTCCAACGGTCTGGCCTGTAGAGCGCCAACACACACACACACACATTGAGCTTTATTATAAGTATAGATATAGACTAAACCCTCTATCATTTATTCAAGATTTATGTTTATAGGTCATATGCATAGTAAAAAATAAAACTCAACTGAATTTAAAATAAAAAATTAGAAAGAGATACCAAGAACAGATACTAAACGTAACATATGTCACAAAATGACAGTATGATACAAATCCGAGAGTTTCTATAACAATTAAAATTGAAAAATAAGATTTTTTTTTATTCCTTTTATGCGAGAAAACCATAGCCGCTTTTTTCTGCATAATTTTTTGATGGAAAATCTTATTTGATACATAGAAACTTAATTCAATATACAAAAACTGTTTTTGTTGTTGAAAGCCCAATATTCCTAAAAATGATGCATATCTGATTATAAAACAAATGCAGCGATATTGAAGTCAATTGCTATTATACTATAATTAACTTCAGGCGCAACTCAATTCACTAAAAAGTGCATTTCATTTCTAAATTGTAGATAAAAGCCTACTGAATGTAAACGTTTCTCTTGCCCTTTACCCCCACATAATTGATATTTGAAAAAAATTTTGACATATGGTGTTCTACCTTACTTAATGTTAAACAACGCAGCAGCTGCTATCCCCTTCCCTTTGATGTTTATGTAAAAGTCTACTTTGGAATTGTTTTTCTGAACTGCAGAACTACTACTAAATCAGTATAAACACAGCGATTTTGGAGGGAAGGGAAGGAGTAAAAAATACGATTTTTTTAAATTAATTTTAAAAAAAATGCTTTTATAAGCTTTTTTTATAATTTATTTATATTAAAAGTTTTATTCGATATATAAAAACTTCATTCGATATACAGAAACTGTTTTGTTGTTGAAAGACGAAGATTTCTGAAATTCATATAAAGTTGATTATAAAATAAGTTTATTATTGATTTTTGTAATAAATTCTTATTGTATTGAATTAACTTGAGGCGCAATTCAATTCGTTAAAAATCGATTTCATTTCTTAGTCGAAAAATGAAAGGCCACCGAATATAGGCTTTTTCCCTCACCCCCGCGTACGTTGAAATGTAGTACTCCATTTTACTAAATTTTAAAATAATGTTACATATCCCCCCCCCCCCTCTTTCTCTGATGTTTATGTAAAAATCCATTTTGGAGTTGATTCTTTTAACTGTAAAACAGTGACTAAATCGCTATAAACAAAACGATGTAGGGTGGGGGGAGACAATGGATAGCCTTTTGTGCTTTACCAGGCAATGGTTATAAAAGTATTTTGATACGATATATATATAAAAAGACGTCAGACAATATGTAAATGTCTTGTATCCAAAAATAACTTTTCTTTTGTATTTTGGCTGTTTCATATGCTTCTGAAAATCGGATTCTGACAACCGATCTTATTTTGGTCTTTCTCTTCCTAGTTGAACTTTCGAACTGTTGACCCGATTTCTTCCGACAATCAGTGCGACATTGAAATCTGTATCGAAATAAAGATTTCTTTTTTCCCTTGTCTTCTGAATTTCTTTTGTTCTGCGAGTTTCTAGTAACTTTGTGAACTAGATGATAATTTTCTCCATCTATATTGTTCTTGAGATTTATTAAACCGAAATGGCCGAATAAAGATGCGAGCTCTGCATCGTTGGATAT
>JAPMOQ010006023.1:211363-278961 GCA_026543055.1 Argiope trifasciata
TTTTTTTTTTTTTTTTTTTTTTTTTTTTTTTTTTTTTTTTGTCTTTTTCTTATTACCATTTGTAAATTTATTCGGAACAAAACTACGAATGGTTTCTTAATTCTAATTAGATGCTAATTTAATTTTAAAAATATTTTTATGCGCACTAATTGAATTTTCTTTGTGATCTGAACTAAAATTGACTGCTAAGGAGCTAAAAAATTGTTGAACCTAAAATGCATGTCGCGTTTTCTTTTAGTGTTTGACGAAAATCTTTATCATCAATTTCATTTAATTTTTTCAAAAATTAAGACTCATGGGACATTTCAAAGCCATTTAAATCTAATTACGATGTCATTTTGAGAAACATCATTAAGGTGTATTTTTTTCTCTTTAGCCATTAAATATTTATTTTATTGTACAGTATATTATATAAAAAATTTTGTTGAGAAAAAAAAATATATATTTTTTGGTTAAGAAACGATGCAAATAAAATTGTACATTTTCGTCCATTTTTGCTTATTTCAAAGTGCACTTCACCATGACGATTACATGT
This sequence comes from Argiope trifasciata, assembly GCA_026543055.1. Taxonomy (NCBI): domain Eukaryota; kingdom Metazoa; phylum Arthropoda; class Arachnida; order Araneae; family Araneidae; genus Argiope; species Argiope trifasciata. The sequence continues at coordinate 211,899 of JAPMOQ010006023.1, forward strand.
AACTGATTGTATTTCTGACGAATTTCTTCTTTGCTATAAATTATATTTATTTGGAAATTAATCTATTTAATTGGAAATTTTTAAAGAAAGCAACTACCAAACGAAATTTCCTAACCTGGATTTGACGTTATCCGAGTGTTTGAAACTTATTTTAGGCTTTGCTGTTTAGAGTTTATACAGAATGTCAGTTCAGCTGTTCAGTTAACCAGCTGCTAGGAGAACTCGGTGACAATGGAAATGCTTTGCTTGCCTTCTCTAATGGTTTGATCATTTCATTGCCTCATGCTGATTTCGTTTAGTTTGCGTTGAGTCACCAATGTAAACAAAACATAAAAATTAGCGGCACTACTTTTTTTAGATGGATTTAGCAACTTTGACGTTTTACCAAGGCTTTAGAAATAATTTGATCGTTTTAGATTTTTATTTTCTGTATATCTTGTTTATTGCCTATATTAATATTGCTGATGCTTAACACTTAATTTATCAATCCAGACCTCGTGATGTTTTTCAGTTTAATCCTCTTCATGTACTACCTTGTGTGGGTGTGGTCCAAATGTATTGCGTAGAAAAAGATTTTATAAAATTAGAAATGATTATTCAGTCTATAAAATCAAATCAAACCGTACGAAACAAAAACATGTCAAATCTTTGATCTCTGTGGCTCAAAAGATTTTGTATATTTCAAATCTAATTACTATTGAATAAAATATTTTTTTCTGTCAAGAATGTATTAATGTATTGACTCGTTTTGGGGCTTAATAAAAAAAATTTAATGCAAGAATATGCATATGTGTTTACATTAAACTATTCCTTCATTATTTATGTTGAATATTAGATTACTATTCTTTATGAAAAAATTATCGCATGTCTTATATTTTCGTTGCCTGATCAAACAAATTTAATTGTTGTGTCCTGAAAATGTCAGTCTTGTTGCTGCCCGCTTTAAAAACTTTTGCATATGCATATTTTTAAACAACTTTCAGACCTTCGTCTTCTTATGAAAATAAAATTTTGGGGGATGAATAAAACGCAATATACGCACCATGATGGAGTAAACGGCATATGCGGAGTATCCAAATCACTTTAGCAGATTTTAAATGGAAGAAAAGCAAGCACAAAATTTTTTTAATCTGTATATAAACATTTTCAATATTTAATATAATTATTGAATTGTAATTAGAGTTTTACTTTTGCTCGAAACTTTGAGACGCATTGCAAAATATACATGATAAGAGTAGATTTCTTTTTCAGTGTGCCAATTGCATCCTCATATACAACTGAACTTAAGAAGAAAAATAGTTCATTGCAACTTAAATTGAGGAATAAAACATGATAATCTTTTCTTTTTGTTATGTTTACTGTTTAGACTGAAAAAACGGACTTAAATATCATATTTGTCTGAAATACTCTACAATTTTAATTTATGAAATCATCTTTTCAGTACTTTACATTCTCTATAATAATGATTCAAAGTGCTTTCAAATACAATATATACCGCAATATTTGGCTTTTAACTATTTATTTTGATTTGTTTTGTCGCTATATATGTTTTTCAAAAATAATAAATCTTAATTCCAATATTAACAAATATCATGTCTAATTTATTTATTTGTTAACATTTCTATATACTTGATGCAGTTTTCTTTAAATTTGGTGTTTGACTATTGTGTATATTGTTTATTATATAGGATACAATATTACAAGAGGACTCTATTAGTTTATATCTCAAATATTTATATTGTTTGTTATAGATTTTTTTAAAATTTATTATTGGATTCATATTTGCTTACTTATTTTATTCAATCCTGGTTCAAAATGGTTTCAGAACACGCTGCTCCGTTTCCAAAGATAAAGATATTTTATATTCAAACTTTTTTTATTGAGCTTCTCCAGTGTCTGCTAACATGCATCTAAGTAAAACTATGATTTTATTTGTGAAAGAATCGCAATCTTGTAAATTTTTTTCCATTTCGCATATTATCCTTTCAGACTATTTTGTAATCAAAATTTCATTGAGAAAATAAAAGTCAGTCGAATGCAAAGGAGTGAAATGTAAAATGTATAAGCGATGGAGGGAATTCCAAGTTTTGTGCTTAAAGATTTTGTGTAGGAAACATTTTTCGTTTATGACATCAATTTTTGTAACACTCCCTTTCTGTAAATAATTTTGATCTAGATGTCACTAAAAAATAATGAATATTGTTGAAATGTTTTGGAAAATAACTGATTTATATTGACTCTCTATTTTCCGAATAATTAGCTGCTGAAAAATTAAATTAATAAGTTACTTATGTTAAACTTCAACCTGTTTTTTAGAACCTTCCTTTATTAGATTTTTTTTACTGATTAAAAAAGTCAATAGTTTGTGTATCTGCTCATTTGTGAATGAATCGGCCTTTTAAAGCTCAAAATAAATCACATGTCTCTTAATTTTTTTGTTTATAAGGCATTTTGACAAAATAAAATATATTATCTTAATTTTTTATTTGAAAATTTTTTTTCCATTTTAGTGAAATATTTTATTTATGGCACAATATTTTATTTACTCAAGTTGATGGAACTCCTCTTCAAACAACTTATTGTTTACTCTAAGACGATTGGGAATCGGTACGTTATTGTACTTATAGAGAAACACAAATATATCCCGTTCAACACTAAATTACATCATTTAAAATTAAAAGATAATATATTCTTTTTTTTTTTTTCTTTTTTTTTTTTCTTTTCATTTTTTTTTTTTTTTTAACTCTCAGTAAAAGAAATTTCTTTCGCCAGGCTACCCCTGGCAACTGCGCGCAAGGCGTTTTTCAAGGCTGAGGTCGGTAACCGCCGTTCACCTGACCTCGAAGAACACTCGATGCTAAGATCTCTTCTCTTGCTCTTCAAACCGTTACACCGTTTCTGTTGTGTTTTTGTTTTGTTTTATTCTTGCTCACGTATATCCAACCATTCAGCGCTAGGTACTCACTCATATTGTTGTCCCACCCTTTCCCTTCCCCACCCCTCCCCTCGTCCTGTGGCAGGCCTATTTGAGCTGGACACTCCTGCCCTTAATTTTTTTGTTTCATCATTGGTGTTGGAGCGCGTTTGCTATGTATCAGAAGATTTGCTCTTTAATCTGAAGTTGGCCATTAGTAAATTGAGAAATTAACAATAATACGAGTAGGGATTCGTCATATCTGTGTATTTTTATTTCATTCAGGTTGTTGGATATTCTATATTGTGACTGTATGTAACTCTGATTTCATCATGTTGTTGAGTGCATTAAATACTATTGGGCAGATGTTGTGAGATTCTTTTTCCTTAAAAAAACGCCTTGCTAATGAATAATAATATCCAATCATGTTAATTTCAAATTAAATTTCTTACCAAAAACAGGTTGCTAAATTTCTTTCAGACTTTTCATGATCCTTAAGGGATATTTTCAGTCCCATAATTTCATGAATTTTTCACTGCAGAAGTCTCATTCCACATTTCTGTTTTTGATGGAGATAAGGGGGTTATAATTCAATAATGATAATTGATCGTTTTATGTTTATGATATCATAAACATATCTACTAAAGTCATTCATATTACCTAGATTAGAACATTACATACAGGAGTTAAGTATCGATGAATGAGAAAGCTTTTACCTCTTCCCTAACTATTCAACTATTTGCCTTCATTTCGTCAACCTTTAGTGTCATATGTAGAAAAATGAAAATTTCACATGCAGTTATAATAATATAAATAAATTTCACTGAACTTCTCTGATGGTAGAAACATTGCAGCTTGGACAAAATTGTGGTATTGCAAAATATGCTCAAACTTTAATGTATTGATTCTAAAAGATATAAGTGGAAGTTAAGTTTTTGAATATCTTCATTTTTATTTTCACCCTTTTTATCAGATATGACACATTCCACGGATTTCGACATAGAGAGACTTTTTTTAAAAAAAAATCTGTGTGAAAATTCTGTGTTATTCGACAAATTCTCAACAATTCTCATGTGTTCATCATTATCATAATGTGGGACAGTTTTTAGATACTTTTTCATACTATCTATTTAGATGCCGAACTAATGCAGATCTTAATGCGATGTTTAAATTACGATTTGTTATACCAAAAGTAATCGACCTAACTTGTAATATGTTGACAGATTTTGAATTATCAAAATTTACCTTTACATTCAATTCATTATGGAAAGTTTTTGAGTTTAGCTAAAATGGCATGAAAAAATGACTGACTACTGATATAATCATAGATGATGCTGAAGTAATTAAATAATACATTTGTAGTTTTGGGTTAATATGTGATTTGATCCTTCATAAGAGAGCGCTCTCCTATCTTTTATCGATGCGTTTACAAGCATCAAGAGTAAACTAATTGGACAGCAGCTTTTGAGGCGAGATCCTTGAATTGAAAGGATTCCTCAACAAAATTCCTGATAAACTGCGCGTTTGGTGGAAAAATTCCTTCAACGCAGCAACACATAACTGAAACATATATGGTATCTTTATCACAGGGTTATTTTTTATAAAAATTCATAATCATCATTAATAAAATGATTAAACTGACCTAATGGACTGGCGGACTGATTTTAACCTTTTTTACAAATTTTTATCCATTTGCAGATTTTTTTAGATGCAGTTTAATTTTTTGTTAAAAACACGCTATTGATTACACTTTTCTTAATTGATTGTTTGATTTCTTCATTCATTGTTCTTGTTTATTTGTTCTTTTCACATAGCAATAAATTATACGAATGTTTTCATTAATTAACTTGGTACGTGTTGGCGCAAAGGGATTATTGTAGTAACTGAATTTGACCTCGGCGTGTCTGGGAAACTAACCTGAAATTGTTACTTTCTAAACAAAAGAAACAGTATGAGTCATATGATAGTGTCTACGGCATGTGCCCTTGCACTTGAACTGCACAGACCCCCCCCCCCCCAAAAAAAAAAAGGAGAGAGAGAGAGAGACGGGAGCTTTTCTCTAACAACCTGTTAACTCCAGGCTATGTCATCTTTATAAGACTTCGATTAAGTAACTAAGACGCATAATCACTGCCTACAGATCTCTGTTTGTTGTTATTGGTTAAGGAAGTTTCTAATAATGTTACTTTAGAATTGAATTAACTGTGGGATTCACTCTCGGCCGACGGGTTGCGTGACCAATTCAAATTAAGGCGCACATCGCTTATTTACAAGCCGTTATAGAACAATAGCCGTGTATTTACACACGTACCATCGGTCTATTGATGCAAATGAAAAATTATAGAAATGGCCGAGGTTGTCCTTAAACGATTGTCCTATTACATGCCGGTATCACGTTTTTGACGAAGATCACCTACCCATTTTCATGATTTTGAGTTTTGAAGGGTAATTTTTTTATGACCATACCGTGAGTTGTCGCTATTTGTTTTTGTTGTGTACCTATTTATATTCATTTTGCTGCATTTTTTATGCTGCATTTTTATTCGCCATTCACTTGATTGCGAACTTTCGATGTGGTATTATTTTTTGTTGGACAATGATTTGATCCTTATGGTCTCTGTATTAATTCGCCGTTGCCAGCTGAGGAATTTTTGTAGCTTTACTTACTTCAATGTCAGACTAGATTCATGTTATCTGTAAAAGAGACACCCAAGAGACTGCGACGGTTTTAATACGTTCAGATTCCATATAAAATCCAATGAAGAAACTTATTGAGAAATCTTCTTCAGTCTCTTTTGTAACTTCAGTGTTTTAAAATAATGTTGCCACTATATTGCATGTCTTATTGAATCTAGAGAACATATCTTGATATTGACTTTTAAAATTACCTTCGTCGTTTCACAAAATCTCCGTCTGTTAAAAATTTTGTTATCGTTACGATGTAATGTTAAGGAAAAAAAAACCAACCTGAGCTTGATTTTAATTTTAATTTTTTTTATAAAAATAATTTAATCTTTGCTGTAGATTTTCATCTCTTTTTATAAATGTTAAATCAATATGTCCATTAATCCATTTTGTTTTTAATTCTGTCTTACGCAATGGCAAATGTAAATCCTTTTAAGTATACCATATGTTTAATTATTAAAAACTGTATGTTGTGGTAATTATAGTGTTATTAAAAGGTATTACAAAGCTACTGTTCTTGTTTTCCAAAATTTTCTTATAAGAAATGCAAATGTATGATCTAAATCGGCTGTTGCTGTCTTAAATTTAATTACACCTTCAGGTGAATAATAGTAATCTATTTCATTCTTTTAAAAAAAGAACAGAAAGGCGTTGTAAAGGCATATGTAAATATTTGCAAATCTGCCACATAGCTTCTTAACCACTTTGCATAATAGCTTCTTTAGCGTTATATTTATTAGATTTCTTTTCATTGCCGTATTTAAGAAATGATTTTGAAAGTAATTAAGTGAAACAATTGGAATTTATGTGTTTGCAGAGATGTCATCGTTTCTTTATATAATATAATATGTAATATAACGCGTTAAAAAGTTGATTGTTTTTCAAAGATAAATAGGCTTATTAAATAGGCTATTCTGATTTCTTTCTTTCGAGGATTTCATTCACTTAAATGCTAGTTTCCTTTACGACAGATGATGCTTCAAGTACGAGACTTTTGGAATCGATTTTTATATAATATATTGCCATTCAAAATAAGTCTACTGCACTTGCAGATAGATTCATTTAAAAATATATATTCTTGTTTCTTGTATATGGTGTGTTAAATTTGATATTGCTGTTCGGCGTTGTTTTCTATGTATTTGATATTTTATTCATTCTCGAATATAGATTATGTTTAATTTCTATTTAATCTCCAATGCAAGACTAGAGTGTGATTTCTTTAACTGTCAAACTGTGAGAACTGTGAAAGCCGTGTTATTTACTAAACCGGTTCCATTCATTCGTGTGGAATCTCAGAGCATCATAGTGCTATTAAAAATATAATTATTCGTTATAAATTTCTCTTTCTTTCGGAGTATAGTAACTTCATTTTTTATTAGCTTTCAAAATAATTAGACAAAAATTAGCCGACCATTAGACGATTGAATATTTAATGAAATGATAAAAGCTGTTTGAATTGGGTTCAACAATAAAGTATGTTGCTGCAAAACGAACTTGAAAATGTCCCTGAAAACTAATTAAAAATAGACGAAAAACTATACAACTGATTTGTTGCCATTGAAAAGGATGTTTTTGAATACTATAAACTAATGTAAAATGCATTTTTTGTATTATAATTTCGTCAGTCATATAATGATAAAATATTGATATCGCTTAATTTTTTTAGTCCTCTGTAGCGCACTTAGTATCCTCCAAAGTCTATTTCTAAACCATATTTGGTAAATTTTAGTCTAGCAATATCTCTTGATTAATGATAAGGGATACATACACGCGCAAACATTCTTTATTATTAATAGATGGAGATAAATATCTATACCTGTATGCGTCAGTAAATTTTTTTTAACAACTGAAGAACGATTAAATATGGATAATCTATTCAAATTACAAATAGTCAGTCCTGAAAGAACATTAACGTAATTGTTTTTGTTCCAATAAATAATGAATTTCATTATGTAAGTTTAGGTAAAAATGGCTTTAAATTCCAACAAATTTGATAAAATTCATTGTAAAGGCAATACTCTTTCCATATTAATAGAAATTTTAAAACATTAAGTGTCAAAAAACTTTTTTTTTCTCTATGCTAATATAAATTTTTCATCTTTAAATTCAAGCCTTACTGCTAAATTAACGAATCATTGGCTTGTGTCCGTGCATTTCATCATCCCCCCCCCCTTTTCTGAAATTGGTTCCCTTTCTTTAATCCCGACGTGAACGTGAAGCAGCCAAATCTTTGTTATTCTGCTATTCGTTTCGAGTGACTACTGTCCCTTCAACTGTTCATTCTGTGGCATCTCACGATCACGGTTTCAAATAGTTCATGTGAAGCCGTCTTTTGACGTTTTTTGCATTCAAACAGCCGTCATAACAGTTCAAATGGCATACATTCAGAATTTCGCCCGTAAACTTCTGCCAGATAACTTAAAATGTATGATGACAGCTCTGTCGGAATGCTTCTTGTTTCCAGGTTTTATTCCGGATCTCGCGAAATTTTCAGTTGATAGGCTTATTTCATTAAAATTCAATGGATTGACCTTCTCATTTTGTATAGAATATGAATTATTCGTAAATTAGATCAAACCATTTTACTATTCTACGATACTTTTATAGTGTAAGAGTTATATTTCCTTTCTTGATAAACTTAACCTAAATAGTTTTGTTGAAAGATCAGAAACCCTGAACATATGTTGTTTGTTTGCTTGGAAAATTTTAAAAGCAAGCTGAAGTTTCTCGTGTCTTTCTTAAATCTCATTTATAAATTGACGGTAAGTTTTTTTAGGAAATCCATCAATTTTTTTCAATTTGATAATGGAGAAGTAATTATTGCTGGTTTTGATAAATTATCTGCTTTATGTTAAATTTCAGGTTATTATAAAAGTAAAGCATTCTTGAACCAGATTTGCCCAAGAAAATGTTAATATAACTTTATAAAACGTATGTACTGTATTAAACTATAATTTTTGAATAAATAACGGGAGCAATTTTTTAATCGTTTCCTTATGTTATCTTTTTTATTATAGCCGTTCTATTTATATAGAATTAATATATTATAATTAAATACCGTAATTAATTTCAATTGTGAATACATGCTTAAAAGGATTTTACGCGGAAAAAAATAATAATAAAAAAACCATATATTTTAAGCATTACCATGTCAGCTTCAAAATGCAAATATTTAAAAAATGCCATATAGGAAAAGGAAATTATTCTGCCAAAATAATAATAATAGCCTTTAAACGCGTGCTTTAGTATGATCACCTAAAAGTCTCTTTTTAATTATTTTTGAGGTTATCATGGATTTATTTGCTGTTTATTAAATTAGTTTTGATGACAATTATTTCTATGTCAGTGCTTTGTTTTTAAGGATTTCTCATGAAATCTCGTATTAGCAAAAATGTATTTGGGCAAAAAAATATGAACTTTTGTTAAATTTTATAATATCTTTACGTTTGTATTAGAAATCAGTCAGATCTTGAACAGATTTATTTTTAATTACTGGAATCTTCCGTGGAGGCTGATTAGTTGCTGGGACATATAACATTAGTGTTATGTTCTGATGTAGTTGTGTATTTTTAGAAAAGTATCATGATAGGGGGCGAAAAGATGTCATGATAAGGTTGCGACATATCTTCAGCACGCTACTGTCGCAAATGTACTGCAGAGGAAAAAAAGTTCGATGCCCGAATTTTTTTATTAGGAAAATAGAATTTTTTTAGTATAAATTGTTAAAGACAAGATTTTCTGTGTCCATGCGCTTTTTAAATTTAAACCTACTGAAGTGTTTTCCATAGAATTTTCTGAGGAAAACAAGCGCATTCTCTAATTAAGATAGAAATTTCACTGAATCTGTTGTGAGATCTTGGGTAAGGTTTTTGCGATCAATTTCTACCTGAAAGTCGAATTTACGTTGTAGATATAATATTTGTAACCGATTAAAATTTGACTCAGAATTACAATTGTAAGCGCAAAAATTACATACCAAAAGGAATGTCATTTTTTATTTATCGCGTTTGTACTCTTCTAAAATTACACTACTTCATGACTACTACATGTTGAACTTGACTAGTTCTTCTACTTCATGTTGAACTTGAATCCAAATTTGATTTATATCCATACTTTAGATGTCAAATCTATGTACTAAATTGTATTCATCTTGCTCTTTTTGTTTTGTAATTAATACATTAACTTGTAGTCAAAGCGGTGGACAGACTAATTTTCACTGAATTGATTCATTTCGAAATTTGATTGAATTGAACAAATTTGTCGTTAAGAGCATACATCAATTTCATCAGTCTACTTCAACGCATTTGTGAGTTATCTTTATCACAGATAGGTAGACATAACGCTAAATATGTGTTTTTCGAACTCGGGGAGATCTGAAACGTGGAAATTCATCAAATCTCAATTTCGAATTACAATGTTTAATACCTCTTATACGACAAAATAAAAATATGGTAGTGCATATTGTTCTTAGTAAAATCTTCTATATATGTGTGAAATCAAGCGAATCGCTTGGGTTGAATCAATTTCTGCAAAGGAAAATCCACAAGAAACAAAGTGAACTGTTTTGCTGTTGATCGAGATATTTTTGTCTGGACACGTGTCACCTGTGACAGATATAGCTGAACCCGCTTTTCTTTACTAGTGAAGGATTTTGTTACTTCTGTGAAATGCAAATCGCTGTATTCAGGAGGTTCTGTATAATTCCAAGAAGATTAAAGCGTAGAGGCGAACCCTGCGTGCAAATAAATGTTATTGAAACAGCAACGATTTTCTATTTCGAATAAGTGATGGGCGTTTAAAGACGGTTTTTGTGTACATTACAGTGCTGCCATTGTTTTCCGGTACTGCCCTCTTTTAAAGTGCTTCTGCTGCCATTTCGAAAAGAATGCGGATATTGATATCGTATTTCTTTTGCTGCTTGCTATTATTCGTGACTTCTTACCCAAAAATTCAAATGCCCCAAAATGAGGGAGATGTTCTTTGTTATTATAGTTACATTTTAAGCTATTTACATAAAAGTTTCCTGCCTGGTCTTTGAGACAAGTCAAAGGTCTTTGCTTTAAAAAAAGAGAAAGCTGTACTTTTTTCTCCTTGGTAAATGCATAAAGAACAATGGCAACGCTTGTGTTGTTCAGATTTCTTTCAATTGCTCTGCGTCACAAAATGAATTGCTTCTATTAACCATGCTCCCATGCTATTTCAGTCATAGAAAATGGGTTTTTGAGTATAGGCATGAAGTGGATGTAAATATTACTGTGTGTGTGTGTTTTTGAAGTTGTCTAGCTTTTTATTATTCTGTAAAGATTCTGCAGCAAAAAACAATCCCTTCTTATGCTTTTTTTTTTAAACTTTTAGAGAGAAAAAAAAAGTATATTGCCCCCTTCAAAATTTTAATGCTGAAGATAATAATACTACTAAATTTATAATGTTATTTTAACAAAAATTGTGCTATTCTATTACTAGAGAAGATGGATAAAAATAAAAAGTTCTTATTTGGTTAATGACTCCAGAAAGTATTGAGGTTTGTTTTTAATCTGTGTAATCTTTGTTTGTTTAAAGAAAAATTTAGTTGATTCTTTGCGTTTTTTAAATGTTAATTGCAGGAAAGAAATACCATGTTTGTTCAGACATGAAAGCAAACATGTGATTGTTTCGCTTGCGTTTCATTTAACAGTGACCGCAGAGGTCATTACCGTTTTCGTGGTCTTTCCTTCTCGTTCTGCAAATAGATTCTGTGTGATGCAGTTACTTGTAATCAACTCTATTTTTGCAATCAGACTTGTTTGCGAGTGCAGTGATGTTTGTATTGTTTGATTTTTTTTAAAAAAATCTGTTTCTTAAGACTATAAATAGAATTGTAATTAAATAATTGTTAGGAAAACAATACAAGATGACAAAATGATAATTTAATATTTTAAGATGATAATTTAATATTTCATATAAATATTAAAGTTCGTATGGTACAATATTATAGTTATAAATTATTGGGACTAAAAATATATTGAAATATTTTTTCTTTATAAAACCTCAATTTCATTATAAAAAATGCGATCATATTTAATCCAACAAATATCAAACGAAAGGTTTGTCGAATTAACGAAAATGCAAAATTAGTAGAGATTCATTGAAAAAAAAAAAATGACCTAGGAACAGCGCGTTTACTCCGTGATCTGGGCATCCTGGGTTCAAGTCCTGGTTCGGATATGGTTGTTCTACCTTATGATATAACTGTGAGATGTGTGAAAGAACTCCTTTGTAAAAAAGGGTTGTGCAAGCGAGTGTGTTAGTATCACCTTCATATGAATTAAGTTAAAATTCTGCCCTCGGGTGCTCAGGGATCCTTACCCCCCCCCCCCAGAGGCTACTTCACCCATCTTTCCCCGATCTCTTGGACTTGGTTTAAATTGATGTTCAATCCACGGGGGTTAAGCAATAACAAGGACAAAACGTGTTTATTTCACAAACCAAACGAAGTAGTATTCATATTAAATTGTTCAAAATATAATTTGAAGCATGAGTAATATCCTGTCATTCATCTCTGCCCAAAGTAGCTCATATCGGCTTAACTGTAATTTGATTTCCGTCAACGCCCCAAGCTAACTCATTTAAAAACACTGGAATGTTACAGTGATCGAAGTACTTTGCTAGATTTCTGAGAACTCTGTTTGAATTCTTTCTTTTTTCGTAAGATGTTGTCTCAAGTTTCTTGTGTATTTAAATGCAGTATGGTCTCATTTCATTTTAAATGCTAAATTCAATTCCAGCAATAAAAATTTCCAAATATAATGTTCCTTGTCATTATAAAACGATGTTCGTTATACATTTGAAAATATTCACGTATTTCGTTATATAATACTTTCGTTCTATTTCATATTCTTATTAATTTTTACCCCTCTAACCTTAAATATCTTAGAATAAATTATTGTCCACATTGAGGGAAAATACTTTATATTTTTTAAGAAAAATAATACGTACTTTTTAAAATACCCAGATTATGTGCATTAATGGCTCTGTGACTATGATGATTCTTCATCTTTCAGATTATTTTCAGTTCTTATTTCCATTAATACATCGTTCTGTTTGCTTTGTTTGGTGCCTTTCTAATATTTTTAGTTATTATTTTTAAAGTATAATCATAAAATCATTGTATTTCATTTTTCTTTTCCCTTGCTTTAAAATATACCGATGTATCTGAACCCAAAGACTTCCAATCATCAAATATTACTTTCTGTTGCTAGAGATGTTGTCTCATTGGAAAGTAGGCATTGCGAAATAGAATCGCTATTAAATATGGGGATGATTTTAAAAACACAAATGTGAATACGTAATGGATGATAAATCGGTTTCAAAGTATACCGTCTTTCATTTTAGTGTTACTTGGCATCATATGTAAAAGAAGCTTTCGAGGAGAAAGACTTCCATACATTTCTTGCTGATAAGAGAAATTGCAAAAGACTCAATTTTAGATAGCAAGAAACGACTTTCTTTTTGGATTTTTTCTTTCATACTCTTGCGTTTAGCAATGCCTGTTTCGTTTCTTTTTTTTCCATTATCATTTCTTAATGAAGATATCGGTTGGCGAAGTTTAATCAAAATAAATTTTTTTTTCTCACTTAGAAAGAGTGAAAAAAAATTAAAGAAGTGGTAGAGAAGCCCATTTGATTCATTGTCCACATCGTCATAAAACCACCCCTTATGCCATTTCTGTAGCCTTTTGTCTGCCCCTACGTTGCCTAATTAAGAGATGGCATGAGCTTTTATTGGTCATGGTGAGTATCACTGAATTCTTTGACCCGTTAACTTTTTTGCTACTCTTGTTGTCTGTTTTTCTGTGGTTGGCCCCGATGTTCACCCACGTAAAAAATTGGATACACAGACAATTTCATTCCAAAAATCGAAAACTACCACTTTTTTCCCCCTCTTAGAAACCATTGACAGTTGTGAATTATGCTTGCCGTGCGAGCGTGATTTTGCGTGCGACTGCATCCATCACTTTCCCCATCTGTATAGAATAACTATTTTCTCCAAAAAAAAGTGTATCTTTTTGTACTTCAAAATATGTTTCCTTTCCCAGTTATTCATGCATAATTACTAATATTATCTCGGTTTCTGTTCCACATTTATTCAGCATTCACACTTAGTAACTCTGTGTCAGTTAAAAAGTTGTGTTGTTAAGTGCCTTCCAAATGGCACATATGTTTTTAATAATTATTAGCAACACTTTGTTCCTTAACATGTGAAGAAAATATTTACTGAGCTCGAAAATTTCAAACCTTTAAATAAATTGATATGCTTTTTTATTGTTGTGCTTCTGTTTACTATATTATGCCATAACCATAACAACCATTATCAATAAAGGGCAACATGCGTATGAGATAAATCTGAAGATATCATCTCAATCTATATAATTCCACAATAATTGTGTTTTCAACTAAGAAATTCTGTGCTTATTTGGCTATACTGATAAAAGAACAAAAGTAAGTTGCTGTGATGTTTGATTTTTTTTTTTTTTAAATTCTGTTACCTGATTTCGACCTCAGACAAGCGAGCACATTTGTTGTGAAAAAAAAATTAATAGTCATTGTATTGAACTTGGCATATTAATTTTCTACTTTCTGTTTCTGATATGTATTCATGTTATGAAAGAACGAAATTACAAAATTTTCCAGATCAAATTTTGATTCATGTTTCTCACCAATTTATCAAAATAGATCGTCTGATATTAGGCATTTCTTGCGTCACATCCACCGATTTTATCACAGGCAGGGTATAGCTTTCATTATACTTTTGCTTTTTCCTCCTTTTGTAACTCTTGCTGTATAAATTATTATTTATGCATAAACAAGTTTTGAATATATGGTGGAAGTATTGGTCTTAATGAAACATTTTGGCAATTTTTATTGAATTATTCACTTCCAATATTATTATTCATTTTATTATTTTTTACTATAGATTGCCTGTTGCATTATACAATTATACTTATTTATAATACCAGGTATTCTTAATATTTCTTTAAAAAATAATTGCATCATGGGAGAAATACTTTAGTCAAAATATTCGCCATCTCTGTAGTTACATTTTACACCATCTATCCTTCAGATAATAAGCGCCCTTCTTTTGTCGCATTTTGGGGTGATTCCAGTGAATAAGCCATTTCTTGACATATTCGCAATTGTTGACTTGTTGGAAAAGTAGTTAAGAACGTTAATTTAAAAAAATGATAGTCCAGAAAAAAAGGAGAACACAAGTCTTTGGAATATCGCTGGTAGGGCAAGAATTCACAGACGTGTGGAAATGTTGTCTTGTAACATCTATCACTGTGTGATTTGAGGTGTTGTCTTACTGCAAAATCACTTTTCATGTTTTGCGATCCAGTTTGTATAGATCAGTTGTTGATGGTAGCAAGTAGCATTCGATGTTTGATAAGGATTCAGAAGCTGATGGTGTACCACACCCTTCTGATTCCACCAGCAAAGATGTGGAATCACTACTTTTTATTGCCTACACCAACGCAAACTCTCGTCATGTCTTAGAGCATTTAATCGTTAAGTTTCCGTTAAGAAAACAGCTTACACACTATTTGATTGAACAAAACAAGTACTATGTGCCTCGGTTGCTCTTTATTTTGTCTTAAATTAGACGTATTTATTATACAAACATAATGTCAACGCAAACTCGAATTGTTTATTTATCGAAGGCATTTTAGGACATTTTTGTCCTAGCGGCAAATTGACATAACTGTTGAGACTATGAGCCTACCCTTGCTTTTTACGTATCACAAGAAGAAACTAAAAAGTTTTAAACAACATAACTATTAAAATCCAATGTTTATCTCAGGGCATACAAGTATGCGCAAATATCTATATATTGATATTGTCATTGGTAATACTCCATACTTTAACATAAACGTCTGTGATTTTTTTATAAGGAAAAAAACAGATTTAATAAAAATGTTTTTATAGGCGCATTAATATTATTTTTTTTACGTCAACGCTATTTGAACACAACCCTGAAAGTGAAACCACAATGAAATTATCTGGCCAAATCGGAATGCTGTTAGATTTTTTCCAAGGTTTGCGAAAATGAGTATGCTTGAAATTAGGTTTTCTTGCAATTCTGCGAATTAAATCTTCATGAGGCTCACTAATTACATCTCTGTTGCATTTCATTAAGATGGGATCATGAGATGAGATAAACACGTTATCCGTTTAACAAAGATTTAACCTTTTTAAATGCAAGGTCATGCTGGAATAATCACTGCATTAATTCGTTATGATCGCGTTTGTAATTTGTCAGTAATACTTTTTTAATGACAGAGATTTTCCAAGCCATTTTTAAACGATAAACTACTCATTGAAGCTGATCCGATTTCAGAGATTATCTTCTAATTTAATCTGGAAATGAATAATGTGGATTGTTACTACAACAGACGTTCCCGAAACCACCTCTTTCAATATCCCAGATATTTAAACCAATTTTTGTATCAAATATTCAAATCTAAAAACCCATTGCGGTTTTTACTCTACAATAAATCTGATATCATCGATGCATTCAATAACCGTCGGTCAGGTAGCACAATCTGTTACTCGTCAAGCGCAGGCTCAACTTCAATCAGCTTCCAAACCTGTAATCCTTACCGCCATCAGACTTTCTTGGAAGTACATCTGTTTTATGATTCATTAAATTATTCTTTTTTTATCATTCATTGCGTATTGCAACAAACTGAAGAATCGAACTGAAAGGAAGAAAAAAAAGTGCGTTAGAATCATCGGGTTTGCACCGAGTAATTTTTGTTTACCTTCCGTAATCAGCGGAACAAACACCCAAGCATTAAACGAACTGGCTGTTCTCTTTTAACCTTCTGAGATCCTTCAGTTTCACGTCTTTTTTTATTTGATAAAAGTTGGTCGTTAATCATTTTTCTAATTAATCTTTACCCACTGATAAATTTTGAAAAAGGCTTCATCTGATTATAAAAGAATACCGATTATCTGCCCATTATATTCTTTGGTTTGTGAATTTGACTATGCATGTATGCATTATGTTGAGTTATTTTAGGGTGATTACGGAATAGTCATTGTTATACTGATGATTTTTAGTTCTATTCTGGAATTTTTAGTTCTATTCTTTAGTTAAATTCTAGTTAAGAATGATTTCGTATCGAAAAAATTCTTATTTGTTGTTTAGTCCCATGTGCAATAATATAATGAATTTATTAACTGATGCTATCTAATATACAAATCTTTGTCATTGTATCATGGAAATAATTCTTCAAAAATTATAGACGATGATCAAAAATAATTGTAAATGTAGCATTGAATACCAAGAACAATGTCTATTTGGTATAACGATAAATTAAAAAACAGATTATTTAAAAAATCTCAAAAATTATGCACTTGTTTAAAAATTGTATCTTATTGTGACATTAAAAATACCACACTCGTAGGAATTTCGGATGTTGTTTGAACCAATTGCGCACTTTCATTTACACTTCGCCGTCCGATAGAAACTGTAGTCCCTCCCTTCAGTACTTTTTGAGCTCATCGGGGATATAAAAGATCTAGATATCTGGATTATAGTTCAAAATTTTCCTCTTAAATTTCTGCTTTTTTTTTTTTTTTGCATTTGCAGCATTTGCTATATTGAATTTGATGTTCTTACAAATAGGACGTCACAAAAAAGTTGACATGGGAATTTTTATTTCATTGCCTTTTTATTTATAAGAGATACCATTCAAGTTCCCTTGCGATCGAAGAACAAAAATATGATTTTGGCGAACACCGGTTTGGACGATCTTGAACTCCTTTTGGTGAAAGAAAAATGTATACTTCCTCTGAAGACTTTACCATTTCGTTTTTGTTCCAGGAAAAGGACACAGTTTTCAGTTACTGTTAATAACTGCTGAAGGAAAGCTTTTCGTCTTCTCATTATTACTCCACATTATTATTTATTAATGTGTTATATTTACTAATTTATTAACTAATGTGTTTAAATATAAAGGTGGATTTACACTTCCCCCAGCTGTAATCCGTACAAGACCATGCATACGCAGAAATCGTACAGTAACAAGTGTTTATCCCATCGAGACAAGTATTATTGTCCGTTCTTTCAGCGCATGCGCAAGTTTTCTCCTGTTAACATGTGGTTTGCTGGAATCCTATAGCTGCCTGAGTGTAAACTCACATTCATGCTTTAATCTTTTGTCATAGTTGATGTTGCTGTAAATAAATGTCTCTCTGTGCATTTATTAATACGTCCGTTCTTCTATCCTGCCAACAAAGAGTAATTAGGTTCTAAGATTGGAATAGAAGAGAAAAATAAATACTCATCAACGTTACCTAAAATCAAGTAAACTATGGCTAATTTTCTTAATATCTTTTGAAAACATGTAATTTCCTTGACTATAAATAGCACAACATAGCCTAAAACTAGTTTCATTTCCATTGTTCTCGGTTAATTGATTTAAGAACCAATAATGGCAATTTCTTTCTAAAAGAATATTGTAAAAATTTTCCTATGTGATACGAACACAATAGAGAAGTTTGCAAGAAATCTGTGTTTTTCATTACGGTTTAGTCTTTTATCTACGGCGAGAAAATTTATTATATACTTGCTGCTCCATTACCCTTTATTACACAACAAAACAAAGAAACTGTGTGAATTGGAAATGCTAAAGTAACTTGTAAATGTTTATTTCATTTATTTATTTATTTTAAATTTTATTTATCAGGTGATCCGAAATTACTCTTTCTTTTGTAGTTTTGAATAAAAGCCGCTTCATCATCGCTTAGTTTCTCAATTCTTTATTCAAATAGCTATTTCGATCTACATATTCTCAGAATGCTGCCAAAGAGAATGAAAACTGGTTTTTAATCCCTTGACTTTAACGGGAACTTGCTCAGCAATAATCTTCGATTAGTAATCTCCGCTACGAAACTCAGCGATCCTTGACGCTTCAGTTTAGATTTCTTAATGCTTTTCCCTTGTGGGACACGTGGCTTTGTCCTTTTCCAAACTGTTACCCTTCTCTTTCCCACAGGACCTTCGCGTAATAAAATGCAGTATTTTCTAATTGACCTTCCTGTAGTTCGCTTAGCCTATAACTTATTTAAATTTCTGTTAATTTTGCATTGCTTCTGTTAACTGTATTAACTCGCTTACTTCCCCTTTGCAGGCTCTCGTTAGATTTTCTTGACGTATGCATGTAGCATTAAAATATTAACGCATTTAAGTTTGAATTAGTTCTACGAAATAATGATTTGTATTCTTATTAAGACTAACTATTTATAAATGTAAATGAAAAAAATATCAAAACTCGGAAGGATATAATAAATTTTATGTCCAATAGCACTTATTTGATAATAAAAATTACTACTAACGGTGAGCTAAAACCTGTCGGGAAATTATATAAGTGTATTTAATTTAACTCTTTAAATGCATTTGATGTATCTAAACGTCCTGTAATTCTTTGATTTTTTTTTCCCCATTTTGTTTATTTGTCTAATTCTTTTAGCTCATAAGTTATTTCAATATTATGTAGTGTATATTCTGAATAATAGGAAATAATTGAATTCTTACGTAAAAGCTACTGCCTTCACATGTTCACAAAATTAAATAAGCTTCAAGTACAAAAGTCATTTTCGTTTCAAATAAACGTTTAGTCAAAAGGTTAAATAAGTAGATTTTCTGAATTTTATACTCAGGACGGTAATTAGCAATGTGAGTTGTAATAATTTTTCAAAAATGTTAAAGTATTTTTTTTAAGTAAGAAAAAGTAAATATGGCAAATGTTTACTTCCATATTTATTTTTTTCCCAAATTGATTCATCCAGAATTTTCGATTTCTTGCGCTCTTGTTAGTATTTGCTCCATGTCATCTTTTCATGCCAAAAGAAATCTACAGAATCCTTTTTCTTTGCTTTAGTTTACATCTAAAAAAATAATCTAATAACTATATTCTGTACATATCATAAAATTTAAAAAAGGAAAAAAAATCTTCAGAAAATTAATTTTTTTAATATAAACAATTTAATTATGATTGAAAAATGGACTAGTCGAAGCAGAGATTTGAATTGAGAGAAGATTGGTGAATGTTTTGATAGTATTTGAATATTAGTTCCAATTTATTTAATCTAGATTTTTTGTTTCAATCTTTCTAGAAATTAAAACATACATTAAATGATTTCAACGTAAATATGCATTATTATACAATGTGAATTCTCTATTCGTTCACCATGTAAAAAAAATTAACATAATATTTAAATATAAATGTTGTTTTAAGTTCGATTGTGTGTTTCAACAGCCGTTAAAATTACTGTCAATTTGCATTTCTTAATTAAGAGTTGTTCGCTGAAGTTCTAGTGAAGCAGAACTATTAATAAACACCATTGTTCATTCTGAAAGGTTAATGAACATAGAATATCATATATATATATAAAAATGTTTGTTATGATCAAAGTAATTACTAGCGAATTAGTTAATAAATTTCTAAAAATTGAAAAGTAAGTTCATATGTTGCGTTAATTTGATAACTTTCATTTAAATGCTGTGAAAGTGATGCAGTAACTATTTATAATCCCTGTTTAATTGCAGTGTTTTTAAAAGAATTTGAATTCGGTAATGAACTTCGCTGGCTTTCTGTGTGTGTGTGTGTTTTTTTACGTATCATCCTAATTTTTTAATTAAATTTTTGTCCTAAATTAAATATTTGTCCATTGGTTAAATAAATCCAGATGAAAAAGCTTTTGAATAGCTAATAAATTTCACTAATTAAATATTTTTTTACTAAATAATAGTAATTCATTTAACTAACCATGGACTTTTGGAATATTTTATTTGAATTAAGATTTTGTTGAAAAAAAAAACAAAAGGTGCCTGTTAAAATTATTAGTTATTTACTAACTCGATGCATGCAATTACTCAGATGTAATTTAAAAACTTAAATCGTTTTTATGGGGGCTGAGGTGACCTGGTGATAAGCTCTCGGCTTTGGAATCGGAGGACCTCGGGTTCGAGATCCGATTTCACTGAAGAAACATCGTATAAGGGAATCTGCTGCACGTTAAATCCATCGGAGCTAAATGTCTCCCGCTGGTGTGGTATGGAAATTTTGGAAGGAGGGTGGCTGCTCAGATGTCGTCCTCGTCATCTGACCGCGATTCAGAATTACGAGTTCCAACTCAAAATAGACTTAGAGTTGCTTTAAAAAGGGACGTTAATCAAACTAACTAAATTGTTTTTATTGAATCAAAATTAAATTCCCTCAATTTGAAAACTTAATTTTCTTACAATTTTTGTTGAAACTAAAGGCTGGTTGATTTTTGCTTTATTGGCGCAAAACATTTGCGGGCAATTTTATTAAGTTCTTCAAAACATTTGAAGTTTATTCAATGCCCGAAGATAATTATAAAAATATAGTCTGCTCCTATAATTTTCGACAAATAATTTTAACTGTAATCGTGCTAATTTTTAACCTAATTTAATACCTTCTTTTATTAAGTTAAGCTAAGTGTTAACTGGATGAATCGTAATTATTGAGTTCTAACCCTTTTAAATACCTTGATTAATTAAAGGCAAGAAATAGCTCAATACATTCCATCTGAGTTTTTTTTTCTTGAGCGCGACAACCATGCCATTCAAATTGCTTGTTCGCATAGCTTGAAAATTAACCCTCTGAACGAACATCTATCATCGTTAGATCATTAATATTCTGCGAAGAGCAGTTTGGCTTTTAATATGGTTTCGGTGCCCCAGGGAGCGCATTACATAAATGACCGCGTAAGTTGAGTGCTTTTTTTATAATTTGTCGTTTGTAAATTTATTCTCTCCTTGTCCTTTGGCGTCATCTTAATAAAACTGGTAGACAGGTCTCCTCGTACCTGTTAATTAAGGGTAGACCCCAAACCATTCTGAATGTGGACGCACTCTCTAGATATATTTTTTATCTGCCTATTTAAATGGTAAGGTTTCCATTCGACATTAAGGATCGATCTGTAGACAAAATACTGGTATACTGTGTCTTCTTGTGGTTGATCTTGCATATATACTAATACATGCCTTCCGATTCTCTCTGTTAGGTATATTGAAAGCATGCGGACTAATATCTTCTATTTCCATTGAAGTGATTGTGCAAAAACTCGTCTGCCCATTATCGCTGAATTGAATATTCTAATTTGTATCTATATAATCATTAGTCTGAGCATTAGGTGGTCGTTAAAACTGAGTCGGCAGCAACCTTGAATAAGTACGCCAACGTTCACGTGCGATTAGGGCGTTTCGAAATATTTTTCAAAACGTCTTCGACTTGAAATAACGATCGTGCTGCAAAGTGGCTCCCGCATACCTTCATTGCGAAATCCTTCCTTTTCATCCTCGGTATGTTGTATTTACGAAATGATGGTCGGGTTCGTGAAGATCTTCTTTCAGCAAAATGCATAACTATTATTTATTTATTTTTCTATGAAGAATAAAAGAAATAAGAAAAAACATAAAACCTCTTCCCTCCGAACGACCTTTAGTTGATGTTATAATAAAATTTGATGAAAGATATTTCTGGCCATTATTTTTCAAGACCTAAGAGTAACTAATTATTTCTTTTTAATGCGTATTAGTTTCCATTTATAGATAAGTATTAGAATATTTATATCCTTCTACTGTTTGAAACCATTGGCTCTAAATTATTTGGGAGGATTGTAGTTGACCCTTTAGAAACTTCTGCGCTATTGAGATATTTGTCTTATTTTTTCATGAGCGGAAATACCGCGCCTCTAGTTTAGCAATTTTCATAATATCGTGAATCAGAGAAGCGAGAGTAAAGAGCTGTTTTTCTGTTACTTAAATATGGTTTTACTCTTATTTTGGTAACAATAATTAAATTTAAACTCTTTTATCTGAATTAACTTCTAACAAGTAG
The DNA here is from genome assembly GCA_026543055.1 of Argiope trifasciata. Classification (NCBI taxonomy): domain Eukaryota; kingdom Metazoa; phylum Arthropoda; class Arachnida; order Araneae; family Araneidae; genus Argiope; species Argiope trifasciata. Next base: position 234,410 of record JAPMOQ010006023.1, read on the forward strand.
ACTTAAAAGCAGATAAATCTTATCGTTTCCATTTTACGGAAAGAGCTTCAAGACGTCTCAAGATATACACCTTTTTCCTTCGTTTCATAGTATTTTAATACACATTTATGCTCAAGAACCTCTATGTGAATTCTATTTTTTCGAGCAGGAATTGGATTATCGTTAAGCTCTTCGTCGTCCGTAACGCGTCTAGTGCATTCAAGTGAAACTTCTGCAGGGCGGTCATAACGTTCTTCAAGTTTTCTTTTACATTTTAAATTTTTTAAACGTTTAAAACGCTTTATAACGTTGTAAACGTTTTATTTTTATTTGCTCTAATGTGGCGAGAAAATAAGGAAAAACAAAAAAATTTACAAACCGGAAATAACAACCTTTAAATTAAACCTTTTAAAGTGAATTGTTAAAATTATGCCGGTACTTGGACGGTATGCTATACCAGCGAAGATGAGAAGGATGAGGTGTGGGGGGGGAAAACATTCAAGGTTTGTATATTCTCAGAAGCAAATTTTACAAAACTAACCTAAGCTATTTATTTTAGCTACGCTACTGTGCATTCGGATGTTAGAGAAATTAAACTAAAAATTGTAGAAAAACCAGAACACCCTGCAACTCAGAGAGGAGTCTGAGTTCCGTAAATGAGAAGATAATGTCCTGAACGCGATTGATTAGAGTTTAATTTATATATGTAATGTTTATTTCAAGTTAATTCCAGTGTAAGTAAATAAGTCTCACTTAATTATTATCACCGGAATGGTCTCACCAAAACTTTCTGCCATATACTCTATTAAAGTTATCTACCTCAACACGCATAAAATTCTGAACCGTAGGTAAGCCTACAGATACCTTGTATGACGTTGCCAAACTGTGGTTACAAAATATTTATTTTTGGCTTCAACTTAGTATCCCCCCCCTCCCCTAATCTATTGTGCAATTTTATTTTATTTTTCGATTGATTTCACCATACAGTTTATAGTACCCGAAAGTCAAGTTTATGTTTTAGATGCCTTATTTTTAATTGATTAAAATCAAACTTTGACACAGAATTGCAATTGTAATTGTAATTCTGAAAATTGCATATCAAATTCGATATATTGCGTATTGCAATTTGATATACCATTGCGCATTGCAGACAGGCAGATGTGCATCTCCTTGTTGGACTTGGCTCAAAAATTTGATAGGTATCTGTACTACGCATATTAATTCTATGTGTCTAATTTTATCGATGTAGTTGTCTTCGTTTTGTTGCTGTTATCGTGTCTACTTTTATCCGAACTGCCTAACAGATTTCATTGTAGCAGATTTTGCAAAAAATTTGATAAAATTCTCTGAATTTGGTGTAAAGACCTACACCAAATTTCATTTAGCTTAAAACTTTATGTAAGTTTATATAAGTACTTTGTCACAGACAGGCATCATGCCAAAAGTGTTTTTTGCAGGTCTAAAACCTGTAAATTCATCAAAATTTTATGTATACTTCGTATACAAGCATAAAAAGAATTTTTACACTTCTTTTGAGAAAAGAATTGTCTAAATATATTAATTATCAGGCTTAAACTTTGATATCTGTTATTTCAACATTTGTTTGTATTTTAAAGTTATTGTCGTTTTACAATGTTGTACATTTTAATTATGTAATAAAATACTTCTTGATGTGAAGCTCTTTATGACATTCTTATTCTATATTTAAAGACCTTCAGTCTAAACTAAAGTTTTCAAACTTTTTTTCTCACGTTACTCTTAATAATAATTATAAACAAGTAATGTATATGTAAAAAAAAATTTTTTTTTAATTCAATTCCTACTTAAGTCAACAAAGGAAAAAATTTCACCTACTTTTTATTAAATAACTATCAACAAAACTATTTATTAAGTATCAAATTATTGATTTTCGCACGAATGGAATTCGCATTCTTCACCTTCACGTGAAAATACTGAAATCCTTGCCTTTTACCGATTGAGCTTTTGCTTGCCGATTTCAATTTTCATTACAAACTGCTAAAACTTTAAGTATTTAAGTATTAAAAATCAATTTCATTTAATTCAATGAATTAATATTTGGAAAAGACTATGTTAACATCAAGTATAATCCCCTACAAGTTTTAAAAAATGTGTTTGAACTCGAGTAGGTGAATAAAAGGTAGTTTATTAACTACTGAAAATCTGAACAAGATATATAAATAAATAAATATAGGGAGAGTGTGAATAGTAGAAACTGAAAAATAATCCTTCAAAGTATCATATCCTTGAAATCTAAATATATATCTATATATCTAATGAAATTCAGAAAAAAAAATATTTCTCTTATTATTTTCGTTTACAAATGTCAAAGAATGTGGAAGAAAGCCATAGAACAGTTCACGTGACTCTTTATAAAAGATCTTGACCAATGATTTCAGAAATACCAATTTGTATCTCTATTGTAGCGTTCTATCAAAATCAAGTTTAATTTTGGTGGGTATTTCATAGAATGTTTGCGAAATTTTAAACTAAGTAAATATTTAATATTGCTGTTTGCAAATTTAACCATGACTATTTTTCTTTCTCAAATTACCCTACAGTTTAATTAATTTTTTTTTATCTGTAACTCTGTAACATTTATTCGATTTATGGCATCAGTATTCTTTACCTGCAAAATTTTGGAGATTTTTTTTTAAATGCACTGAACTTCCTATGAACTTAAAAAGGTTTCGACCTTTATTATTATTGTTGTTGTTTCATTATTTTTACTGTCTTTGTTAGGTAATTATAAAAAGAAAATCATAAATATCAAAAAAACTTATCATTTTTTATAGAACAAAATTGGGAGGAGGGATATTAAGGTTAGTATCCCGATGATGCTTTATTTATTTGAGATCATTCTTTTTAACGAATGTCTTCTAAGTAAATGACCCCGTAATTTGAAAGCACGAACTTTTTGATAATTTTCTCATGGCAATTACGTATTGTTATGGCAAACCAAAATCGTGAAAAAGTTTGGTAATAATTCCTATCCTACTCCCCCCCCCCCCCTTCTTTCTGAAAAAAACAGAGTGACTTCAATATTTTGATATTCCATTGGATAACGTGATGGCACTTTCCATCAAAAAACATACGAAATTTTGCAATTTTTTTTTTTTTCTATTAACTTTTAATCTAGCAGCCCAGTTGTGCTGGTCATTCACTTTCACATCGCAAAAGAAAAGAATGCGACTATTAAAGCATCCGCCGGGCATGTTGAGGTTAGTTTTCCGTAGACATGCAGTCTGTCTTTCATACCGGGGAAGAGCGTATGTGGGGGGGGGGAAGCTTGAACTTGTTTCTCATTCATGAACTTGCTCGGCGCTTATTTTTTTTTAATTATTATTGCATGAATTTTATGCGTATTCTTGAAATGCGCTAGCCAGAATACTAAAGAGCATAGATTGATCTGACGATATTTTATGTATAGTATATTTTAATTTCTTGCAAGTAAGTAACTGAAAAAAGTTTCGAATTTATGGCTGATAACTATGAGTTTACAGTTTTTACGAAATTTTTTATGTAATGATATATCCGAATTTATTTATTATAGGTGTATTATATTATGTGTGTATTTTAGAATATTAGTATTTATTTTCTTTAATTCCTATTGACCCTAAAGTACATCGTGAAGCCATTTCCATTTATAAGCTTCGCGTAACTGTTCCAAAGGGCTGCAATGGATTTTAGAAAACACCATTGCATGGTAGTTGCAGTCTAATATACAATTTATTACAATCTATACAATTTATTACAATACTAAGATGGCTCTTGCATGAATAGTTTTTTAATTATATTGCCAAAATATCTTTTTTTGTATTGAAGAAATATTTTATTGGGAAGGTATTTTTATTTTTTATTCAGAAATGTTATAATATAATTAATATCATTAAGACATTGTCTAATTCATTATGTAACCATGTGGCACATTTGAATTTTTTTTTTAATTTAACGAAAAAAAATTAATTTAAAATTGTTTTAAATAACATCCCTGTATTATATGTTGAAAATGTATATATTTTAAATAATAATAATATATAAATAAAGTTATGCATTCTAGGGTTAACCGAGAGAATTTTTTGTCATACAATGTTTTTATTTGTGTCACATATTTGTAGAGAAAAAAAAATATTTTCTAAAAAGGCTTTCTTGCCTTAATTTAAAATTACAATTGAGGCCTAATAAAAAAATATGAAATATTAATATAATATTAATAATAATTAGCTTCGTATTTAAAGTATTCCGCTCATCGCTCGCTTTGTGAAATTTCAAGAAAGATCTTGAGCATTTTGAAGATTTCTGCAGTGGACGAATATTTATAAAATTTAATACAGAGTTTACCTCTACTCGCCTTGTGTTTTCTCCAAAAATTATCGCCACTTTTCACCAAATAAATCTTTTCTGAGTAATTGTAACTCAAAATTAAATAAAAACTAGGCATTTTATTTAATTACAGGTTATTAAATTAATATATTAGACTAACTGATGTACAAACTGAATTAATTAATTTATTTATTATATATATTTTACTATTAAAAATATACTAAATTTATATTAATACACAAATCAAGTTAGCCTAATTTTTGGAATTATTAAGCATTATCAGTAAATTGAATTCTATAACTTATTGGTCATATGTTTACGAAATGTTAAAAGTTCCATATAATGGGTCATCTTTAAGTTTTACGTATTTACGGTATAAATAGAAGTGGTATTTTGATAATTATTCGTATTTATCACTTATTAGCTTACCGGTTGATTAAAAAATTATATATATATACACGTTTGAAATCGTTTAACGCTATTACTATAGAAATATTTTTCGATTTTTATTTTCCAAACTTATGCCTTAAGACGTCCTGCTTTACATTAAAATTTACTAATCTTTCTTAAACAACTGTTAATCTCTTCTCGTAATTGACGTCTGTGTATTTTATTTAGTGTTTTGACCTATTTATTATTCCCTCCTTCTGATTTTCTAAATCCTTTGAGTAAACTTGTGGAACTATGCGTTAAATGTTATTCGACCGCCTACTGTTTTTCATATGGAAGTCAAGTCACTATTCAGAAAAAATTAATATTTTTTTTTCATTACCAACATAGAAAGTTTGCCAAAGATAAAGTACAAATTCTGATTTCTAATTTTAGGGAGCATCCAATAATAATAAATTGACTCTTTAAAGTAAGATCTTCCAGCTGTATGTTTCTTCTGTTGCATGAATCTACTGAACTTATTGGTGCTATTTCATCTTATATATGTATTATTATTTTCATTTGTTACTCATTAAAGGATATGTATGCATTTAGAAAATACATTGATGTTATTAAGTACATTTCGTATTAACCTCTTCGTTGTCCGTAACGCATCTCGCTTGATCGAGTAAAAATTCTGCAGGGCAGCCATAACGTGCTTTACGGCCGCATTCTTCTACATTTAAATCTTTTCAACTTTTTAAATGCTTTGTAAATGTTAACGTGTTCGAGTTATAATTTTTGTTTTTCCAAATGCGGTGAAAAACAGAAGAAAACAAATGTTCGCTGACAGGAGAGAACGGCTCAAGGGTTAATACTTAAATCTTTATCAAGTTATCACATTGTGATCATCATTATTACTTGCATTCTGGCTGCCAAGATTTTATCTATTTCACTAACAACTCATGAAAAAGCAACAGGTAGCATCTAATTTCATTTTGTGACAATAATTTATAAAATTTCTTATATTCTTATTTTTATAAAGTGTTTCATTTGATGTGAACAATTTATTCTAATGTTCTATTTTGTTTGAAAAAATGTACCCATAATTATTAGTTAAATTTGAACTATATTTTGTCTTCCATTTGATAACTTCAGTCCTATTTGTTTGGGCTCTTGACTCATAAATTAATTAATCTTTTAACCATTTGTAAATTTTGATCACTCTGTTTTTTTTAAGAAGTGTAAGAAAATTATATATTTCATGTGTGTGTTTTGTGACAAATTAAATAGCTTCTCTCCTTTTTCAATCGCTGGCATTGACTTGTTTGATGCAAGGGAAATTATTTATGACTGCAAAATTTGCAAAATCCCACGAGCACTTGTCCTACGTATTTAATTAGTAACTCTGGAAATTATTACAGAGTTCGCTAACTCTGCTGTCCTCGAGAAGAAGGTTGGGAGGGCAAGGTACGATATTCGCTTCAAGCGATTCAACCTTGTTCGTCCCTGAAAACTGGGTGTTGAAAGCTGTAACTTACAAGGTTGACATTCACTGGGCATCAGACGCCCTGTGAGGTTTTAAAAGGATATCCAACTGCTCGACATTGACATGCCTTGCTGTGATAGCCTTAGCCGTTCATTTTTGTAATAAATCCATCTGCTTGTCTTCAGAGATGTGTCAACAGACCTTCCGCCTTGTCTTGATAACATCCATTTGGATAGTAGATCGGCCTTGTTTTCACAATCCTTTATATAGATACAGAGGACTCCGTTACTCAATAAATCCGTGTTCGTTGAAGGCTGGTGTTTGACTTCTGAACAACATACGCCTTTTCGTTTTTAAGAGACAAAGAACGCTAGCCGTACGGCCGAATGATTCTACGCAAAAGCAGGTGTATTTTGATAAAAATGGGTTCAAATGTTTCATCAATATGAATTGAAAGCAAAGCTACTGCTGTAGGTTTTTCTTTCCATTGATATAATTCATTTATCACGAATATATGATGCGTTTCGAATACATTTGCCTCCTATTTGATGTTGTGTAAATGCTAATAGCATTTCGTAACTTTCGAAAAATAGTTAATTTTCTGTACTGTCTTTGATGAAAGGTGGGATTGCCTTCGCATTTCCTTTCGGCGGTTAAATTTTATTTCCTCTTCTTTGTTTGCGATATCTTTTAAGGCTGCCATTGTTTGTGAAACAGCTTTCTTTTTACGCTGCTGATAGTATGGCCATAATCTATGCGCAGATGTAGGTCAAGATTAGTAATTTGCGCATACTGCTACTTGGGAAATAAATCGACTCCATTATATATGTAAAATCGTTCGTTTTGCTGTCAGATACTTCCCATTTTAATTTTAATTTTGATACTTGAATATATACGTTACCATCATTTCATGTTGCAAAAAGTCCATCTTATCTTTTTAGCCTGTTTATTCGGTTGTTTGTTTTAGATCCATTTTCGATGCATAACTATGCCGAAGTTATTTTGATCAAATCGGTTGTTGATAATGTTATTTAATCTTTTGAATCAATTTAACGTTATCACTGTCTTTTAAAAAGGAATTAACTAAAATATTATCGATATCCGAATTTTTATCAAAGTCCTGTTATTGCGTAACTCCTGTAGCAGTAATTGATGTATCAATTTTAATTAATGCAATAATGATAAATCACTATTGATAAAAGGGGCAGTAAATTTCATCCATCGACAAATGCGATAAAACAACCTATAAATAATTTTATAAAATTGTGTCTTAAAAAGATATCTTTTATAAGAAATAAATACCATAGCCAGCATAGTTCGAACATTTTATATTGTTTTAGTGACATTTGATCAAAATTGATAGTTTACTGTTAACAGATTTGCTTAGTATCCACTAATACAAATTTAAAAAATTGTAACACATTTTTTTACGTACATGGATTGAATACATATTTGTTGATGTGAATAAATTATTTGCTGAAGATTAAGTGTTGTTTTTTCATTAATAAAAATTATAATAACAATCTGTTCTCGGACTTCCTTTTTTTAATCTTAAACCCGCCACTACGCAACCCTTGATAAAATATTATCGATCTTTTTTACCTATGCTTGTTTTCCTACCCAATATCTTATTGATTGAAGCTTTATAAATGCAGTGTGTAAGATGACTGTTGCGATCTCTGAAGCTCACCTGCTAATATTTTTTGAACTCCTTAATTCTGTCTTAGATAAGGCAACCCGAAAAATCCATCCAAATATGAACTTTAATTTTAATTTCGACCCTTGTAAATTTATATTTTTTCGTCTTTCATGTAGCTTTAAATAAGCCGAGGGATTTAGAACGGACGCTGTTATGATAAGATAAACGGAAATCGTGATCCTTTTTTAATCAAGGATCTGTTGTTATTTATGGCGGTATCTTAATAGAAGATGCTCTATTTTTACAATGACGAATGGATTGGTATTCCGACGAATTGCATATTGACGAATGGATTCCTTAAAAAAGAATACATGTTCAAATTTCACGAAGTTCTAATTTGAAAATTCATATAAGCATTCACCATTTAATTCCGTTTGAAATTTGTGCCGCTGTGAGTGCATATCCGCGATTTTTGATCATTCATTTAAATTTAATTTGTTTATTTAACTTCAGTCGTTTTGCATTGTTAAGCATTGTTTTGAAATTAAGTAAAAGAATTCATTTCTGGAAATTTCTAAAAGTGAGGATTGAATTCAACTTTTCTGAATATGCTTGAAATGTATTTACGGCTATATTCCCATAGTATTGCAATAACTTTGTTGTTTTCCATAAAAATAAAGATTTTTCCCTCTTAACTGCAGCCTTCTAATTTCGGATTTTATTGTGATAGAGGCATAAAATTTAAATTCATTTATTCTATATATTGTTCAAGAAAAATTAGACATTTGAATATGGATGTGAAGACTAGAAAATTCATGCTGCACTAATGTAAAGCTAGAGTATTATTATTTTCCATTAATCTTTATTTGCATATTTAATTTCTATAGACATAGATAAAATATGTTTAAAGATATTACTATATTATTCAAAACTGCATACTACTGATAAATATTAGGAAATTTATGCTCTGTAGTTTTCTAGCATTCTTATGAATGATAAGAGACGGTAGTTTGATATTATTTTATGAATAATATAATAAAGATTGTATTTTTGTTTTTCCTTCAACTTTGATGCTATTTTTAAAAAGACACCAAAAGTTCAACGATCGTGGAATTGCGACTCTGATGGAGCAAAGATACTAAAAGCGGAGGAGATTGCCGAAATTGTCGTTTTTCTTTTTTTAGCTTATCCTTCTTCTTTGCTATGAAATGTTGTATGATTATCACTTTTATTTTATTTTTTTCGTCGATTCCACCTGTACCAACAGCAAGTAAAATGATGCTTTTGCATTGTTCTTCTTTTGTTTGTATACCCATGCATTTATCCACAATATATCTACATAAAAATAACATTTAAAATGCGCAACAAAAACTCTAGATGACACACTTAACAATCAGTCCGCGACGTGTTTGCTTTTGCAAATGCGAGTGGAACATGGCAAAAGCATCATCTATGCAGAAGGAGAATAGCTGTGCTACTTTCAAGGTTAAAAAAGAAAATAGCCTCTGTACCGCGTCGATTTTTGAAGTCAAGACCCGAAGGGGAAAATAAAATTCCTTTTTATTTCTTTTTGTTTAAATCGTGCGTGTGGTGAAGCGTTGAAAATATAATTATTTTCTGCTGGGATTTTTAAAAAATCAACCTATTTTTGGTGAACTTGGTGGTTTCCTTATATATGCATTGCTGTGGATTAAATTTTTTTAAAAAAACATTTCAGTGTCACTGACTTGTTTTCAAATGACCTATCTGACGTTTTGATTATTTTTTTCCTTAATTTCGAAAATAAATTTCTTATAGATGTCATCTAAAAATAATAATAATAAAATCCCACACTGTTAGTGGTATTTTATTTTTATACCTATATTATTCTTAATTTCATTTTCTGAACATGCTGAAGAAAAACTGGTTTTTGTTGCTTTATTTAATTTTTAAATACTTGAATATTTGGTAAAATAAATTTGGGGAGAGAATCAATTTACCTGGTTTTGTTTTACTTGTACTTTATAAATTTAAACACGTATTAACGCAGTACTTAATGTGTTTAGTATAAGAATCATAATTGTTATGTTAGAACTTCATATAGCTCCTTCTTTTTCATTGCAGTATTATAACTTTTGAATTAGATTCAGTTCCCTTTTTATTTTCTCACATACATAGATAGCATAGAAAATGTATAGCAATCTTCACAAAAATGTGAACTCCAGATTGTGTAGAATCTCCGTGTTTGGGACCTCTTTGAGTTTGAAAAACGCATTTTTGGAAAATGTCTGTCTGACTATGACAAAAATAACCCAGAAACACTTTGAACCGGTCAGGAGAAATTTGGTTTACAGAACTTACACCGAAAGTGTAGATTTCTGTCCAATTTTGAGTAAAATTTATTCAGGAAAAGTCCGACAGTTCAAATTTAAGTTAACATGATAATTACTAAACGAAAAGAGCTAGATGGATAGAATTTGGTACATAAATTTAACGTCTATAGTGTAAACACCTGTCAAAATTTGAGTCGATTCCAACTATCGATTCACCGTTTGTTGATTATACTTTAGACCTGCAAACTATTAGGTTGGTGCGTATGAAATGTCGGATTCTCTTTACATGCGGACGTTTGTCTCCCTGTTTTCGTTATACTTTTGTCTTTGGCATAACCTCATTCATAGTCGTATTGTCCATTGCCAGAGACTCATTTCAGCAAAATAGGTTTTCTCGAAGGTCTTCCCTTTTGTTATTTCTTTTGAGTTTATTGCCGATATGAATTCTGCCGACATTCGCGTCATTTTCTTATATGAGTACAAACTTGGTAATAGTGCTGCAAAAGCTGCACGCAACATAAACCAAGCGTTTGGGGAGAATACGGTTAACGATCGGAAAGTGCAGCGTTGGTTCGAAAAATTTCGGACTGGCGATTTTTCACTGCAAAATGAGCCGCGTCTGTGAAGAATGATGACCTGAAGGCTCTAGTGGAAGCGGATCCAGCCGTATCCACGAGGGAACTTGCTATCAGGATGAAAGTTGACCATACAACGATATTGAGATACCTTTCTGAGATTGGCAAGGTTAAGAAGATGGACAAGTGGGTACCGCACGCACTGACAGAGCGAAATAAGCTGGAACGAACTGGAATATGAAGTTTTGCAGCATCCACCCTATTCACCGGATCTCTCGCCGACCGATTTTCATTTTTTCAAGCATTTAGAGCTGTTTTTAAGGGGCAAACACTATGAAAATGAAGACAGTCTAAAAAACTCGATATCAGAGTTTATTAATTCTAAAGACCAAAATTTTTTTAAGACAGGCATCTACGCTTTAAAATCTCGTTGGGAGAAGTGTATTGAAGCGAATGGAGCATACTTTGATTGAATAAACAGCTTTTGAAGAAAGATATGCAGTTTTATACAATCACTTAAGAATCCGACATTTCACACGCACCAACCTAATATATTAAAAGTATAGTAAACTATATTAAAAGCATAGTGCCTATATCATGTTAATACTGACAATTATCGGTCTAAACATATAAAAGTGAGAATTCAAAACACAGTGATTCAAATATATCAAATTTGGTATGGAATTTTATGACAGCAAGTGCAATTTTTGTTTCAGTCAATTGAGAAAAAATGGACTAAAACAAATTCGAATTTTTATTCTATCTCGGCATGCCAGGGATCTTCATCAAGGAACAAATGGTAGATTTAATGAAAAAAACTCTAAATTCTTTCTAGAAGTTAATATTTCGTACCTACTGCACGCCATTACCATGCAAAACGTTCTGTGACATGACAAATTTATTAGAGAGTTTACGGGAAAGTTTTGGAAGACTACTCTTGTTAATTGTGATAATTATTTTTATTTTAAAATGCCAATTAACTTTTTTTTTTTTTTTTGATAAAATTCTTCCTTTCTCGTATAAAACTTTTTGCTAACTAATCTTGATTCGTTTAAATTGATTTAATAAAGAGAAAACAGCCAAAAATTAAAGTTTGATTGTAAAGATTCATTTTTAAACCATTCTGTGTATATGCAAATAATACGGCACGAATCTTTCATGAATGGAAGTTTCGAATCTTCTCCATTTCTACAAACTTGTTTTTTCTTATATATATTTTTTGTACAGCACTAATTTCATTAAATACTGAAAATATAATTATCTATATTAATTTTCATTTGTGCGCTCTTGTTTATTTTCCTCATTTTACTTTTCAGTTCCGTCATCACATCCACCTCAAAGGCCATGGATTATAATGAATGAACAGGAACCTACATCTTCTTGTAAGTCTATATTACTGAATCTGTATTGTGCCAGTTGAATTTCTCTTTTAAAGATTGGTATTTTAACATGTACGAAGTTCTCAATACGTTGGTTGTTCTAAAAAGTTATTTCATAGAAAAAGCGATATGCAATTTGCAAACTAATTTGTTTTAGATGTTCGACAAAAATAAATTAATAAGCTTTAATTTATGAATAAATTTTGCAATTCCGTTAATAAAAATACATTATGCTCTCTGGTTATCTTTTTGCTTTTAATTTATTATTATAAATTTTATTGAAAAACATAGAGATGACATTTTATTTTTAAATCAAAGCGAATAAAATCTGTATTATTAAAACGTTCATTTGTAAACAATAAAAAATGTCTTTTTTAATAATGGAGATTTCACAATGTTTAAAATTTCATTTTTATTTTATTTCAGGTTCGTTCACAGTCATGTGCTACAATATTCTCTGTGATAAATATGCTACACGTCAAATGTATGGTTATTGCCCAAATTGGGCGCTAGATTGGTCTTATAGAAAAAAAAATATTTTACAAGAACTTCTTCATTATAAAGCTGATATTATTTCTCTACAAGTAAGTTTTTTTGTTTTAAAATCTAAATCGGCTCTTTTGTTTTCAAGTATATTCTAATTAATTTCATATATTTATTACTTTTTTATTGAAAAATTCCTTTTATTTCCCGTTCTAAGTTTTTCTGGCAAGTTGTGCTGCCATTTTCTTTTTTAAAAAATAAAAAATTTCGATTTTTAAAAAATTATACATGAAGCTAAACATCCAAAGAAAAAAAAAGTAATCCTAACCATGAAAAAAAATTGTATAATCTTTGTATTTTTATCAAAAATACCATGTTAGCTTTGAATTTAATAACGAATTTGAATTTGAGTCTTAATTTTTTAAAAAACGTGGAATGACTCTACCGTCTTTTTTTATACTAGTCGGATTTGGCTCCTGTCTGATTCATGAGAAATTTTCGTGATAATTACTTGTTACTAAGCACGTTATGTGGAATTAAATATTCATGGTTTTTTGCTTGAAAATATTTTTAAGCATTAAACTAGTATCTGATTGCTTTTATAGACAAATATCTTTTCTGTTTTATGCGTATATGAACCATTCTAATTCAAGCAAGTCCCATAACATCATAGCACTTAAAATTACAATTGCTCTGTTCATCAATTTTCTAATTTTCGAGTTACTGTAACTTTTTTTATTCGTCTTGTAAATTACACAGATATGAAATAGAATCGCTCTCCTTTACTTCCCGTGATAGGGGAGGAAGATATACGAGTAAATATTTAATGAAACAATGAAAACATTTCAGTGCAACAATGTAATTCATTGTGAGAAATTAAGCAAAGAAATATTACCAAAATTAAGTAAAGATTTATACATTAAATTGATATCAAAATGCTAATTTTAAATTTTTAAAACTGTGTAAAATTCAATTTTGTGCAATAATATTATCTGTAGCTGTAGCAGGAAAACGAAATAACTCATCTAATTTTTTAAAAAATCACTCTGAGTTGCACACTTCCACTCACCCCACACAAAGAATATAAATGCCTAAATTAAAAATGGTTAGTAAAAGTTTCCTTAAAATGCAGATACATACATACATATATTCATCTTTTTAGTCGTTGAGATTTTTTCAATGAATTTTTCGGCAATAATTTGAGTAATAATTGACCATTTTCAAATTAAATATTTATTTTGGAATGCCGTCTACAAAATTAAAAATTTTCAAATGAGCAAGCCTGTATAGAAGTAGCTTTCTCCCTAAAGAATATCGCAACCATCAGCAGAACTTCGATATTATAACCTTCTTGGATCGTTATAATATAAATATCATCCTTGCCATCTAACTATGGTTCAGTATTTCAAGTTAATCTTTATATGGATTTTTCAAAATAATCTTTATATGGAAATCGTTGTATATTCCACTTTGCTAATCAGTTGTTAGCATACTTCCTGCGCACAGTGTAATGAATAACATTCATGTGTTATTCATGGTGTTTTTCTATATGGTTGTTTTTGAAATTGTGTGATGTGTTTTCCTGTAAATATCTTGTAACAGTTGCTCCCTAAATTCATTTTTTTATTTACTTAGTTAAAAGTTTTGTTAAAACTTTTTTTTACCCTTAAAAAAAAATATGAAAAATTGTTCCAATGTCTTTCATTTCCTATCTTGAACAGTGAGCGGTCTGATTATTTTGTTATGTATATATGAATTAAATTTATCTTGGTGAATTTAGTTATGTACTACAAGCCATTCCATAAAATCTATGGATGTAAAATTTAATTCATACAAGAAGGAATGAAGGAATTACTTTTAAAACATTACATTTTTAGAAAGGAACCCCAAAACATTATTTTTTTATCATTGCAATTGACAATGCATTCCTTATTTTATTTAATTAAGGATCTGATAAATGTTAGGCTTGGAAGGGAGATTAAAATTATCTTTCTAAGAGCTTTTTCCATAACCCGATAATAATCTTTTGCTAATTTATCGAGAGAGAAAAAAAAGTAAGTTTTTAGAATTTAATAAAGACTGTAGGTGGCAATCCTGATTGTTATTGTTATACTTGCTTGTTTTATACATCCATTGACACTGTTTTCACTCAGAAAAACTAGTTTCAGGTCCTAAAAAATTAGAATATTAATGCATTCAAACTAGTTAACTCTAACCATGAAAGTAATTGAAATAGGTGAATTAAGTGTTAAGATGAAGTGAAATACTAAATAGAAATTTTCCCCCTCTTTTAATTTCATGCAAGTTGAAAAAAGTTAATTTTTATTGAGAGCAGTTTTCAAAATGTTAAGACTGCAGGGAAAATCATCCGTCAATAGTTGATATTTGTTACTAAAATTTACCTAATGAAATGCTCTAAATACAAATATAGTTAAAGAATGAAAATATGTGATTTGGGATTTTATGATGCATATTCATAATTCATAAATTTTGAATGCTATTGCATTTTATATTTTCAAATGCTCTTAAGCTTTTAGTGATATTAAAAAAATTTCACTTTCAATAGTTTTATCAAAGAATATTAAGAATTTAATGCCTTTTTTTTTTGTAAAAAAATCTTATTGCTGAAAAAAGAAATTATGTGCAAATTGGGTGAATGTAATATTTATACATTAAAGTTGTAATAAAGTAAACATTTATGTATTAAATTTTTAATAACTTTAAAGCATAATTTTTTTGTCTATTAACCTTGATAATAGCAGAAAATATATTGATTAAGCAAATTTAGTGCGAGATTTGCTTAGCTTGTTTGTTTGGTATGGAAGTTAAAAGCGGGAAATTCATGTTTAAATGTAAAATTCATCACTTATGTGTGACAGACATTATAATTTACTGTATTTTAATTTTAAAATAGGATGTTATTCCTATTAACTTGTTTGCTGTACTCTTTAACATGTTATGTGTTAAAAATGATTTTGTTAAAATTGATATAAATTTTGGTTAATAATTATTTTAATGCTATTTTTATTATAAAAAATCATACCACCTAAATTCCACTTAAAACACTAAAATATGTGTATATTTTTTTTAGGAAGTTGAAACAGAACAATTTTACAGATATTTCAAACCAGAATTAAAGAAAGAAGGTTATGATGGAATTTTCTCACCAAAATCTCGTGCAAAAACTATGTCTGAAAATGAACGAAAACACGTGGATGGTTGTGCGATATTTTTCAAAACTGATAAGTAAGAATACGATTCTGTTTGCTAATAAAGTAGTCTTAAGATTAAATTAGTAGAATTATTTCACTCAATTTATTATGAATCACAATTTCAAAACATTAAAGAACCATTTATTCACTCTTTATGATAAAAAGAGGCAATGCAATTCATTGTATTTTAAATAAACATATAATTGATTAATAATTTGAAGAGTGCAAATACATATTTATACATAAACTCTTCAATCGGAAGGATAACTTCTATAGTTTGTATATCCATAAACATTATACAAAAAAAAATTGGAATAATTTTATTAAAATGAATTGCCAAAAAGAAAAACAATACAGAATTTATGTGAATGGTATATTATAAATGAATTACTTTTATTCCTACTTAAATTGTACTGAAGGAGATCTATACTTTTTTTCGTATTTTATTTACTGAAGTGCACAAATATAAATAAGGAAAATTTTACTATGCTGTTAATTTTATTTAGAAAGGTTGCTGAATTTTAATGATATTGGCTATTTCTTCATTTACATTTTAAGTTAGACATTCACTTGTATGAGTTAATGTAGTTATATGTAATTAAATTTTATTTATATTTCCTGGCCATATTTACAGTTATATACTTTAGTTTGTAAAATTGCTTCACATGGGATATTCTTTTGAAAACAAGTGAAATTATTAAAATAATAGTTTTTAACTTTATAAAAAGCTTTAAAAATTTTAGATTTTTTTTAATTTTGTGAAAGAGTTTTACTGGTAACTTTTTTAAATATATGTATTTAAAAAAAATTCACAATACTAACCTGCTAGAATCATCTTATTTACTAATATTAATCTTGAGTTTCGAAAATAAGCTTCATTTTCATAGTGATTGTAATTTTCATACTTTTAAACCTATGTCTTATATAACATTAAGAACTATTAAATTATAGAGTCGCATCATATCAAATTATTCTTTATCAATATTAGATTTTTTCTTTAAAATATCTGGTTCTTTCACAAATATATTGTATACAATTAAGAATAGTTTCAAATTTTAGAAATAACACTCATTCTTAAAATTCTATTGTTATTTCTGTTTCTTTGAAAACTAATTTATTTACATTTTTTTAGTTTTATGTATTAGTTTCATCTTGAGTGTATAATTTCATTTAAACTCAAATTTTTATGAGAATTTATTATTAAATATTAGAAATAATAGTAAAATGTAGCGTTGTAATGTACATCTTCCATGGAAATTCTTATATATTTGTCGTCTTAATTTCATACCTATATCTAACTACAGAATTCTAAAATTATTTTAAAGAATTCCAGATGAGATTTTAACTATAAGGCATTAATTTTTAAATCATTAAAAAAATAATAATTTTTTCCTCTATCTTAATAAAATTATCATTTCTTCAGTTTTTCGATTACTTTAATTTTGTGCCATTTTTAGGAATGTTATAAACTATATTAATGAATTATTTGAAATTTTTAATTCTTATCTTCTAACAGATAAAATTGTAACAGACATAAGTACCCTATATGCTATTTCAAATCTTTCTTAGGAGTAATTTCAGTTTTAATGCAATATTTCATATTGTGGTGTCTCAGAATTACTAGTACACCATTGGAATATTAATTTTTTTAACATATTATTCTGTATAAGCTGATGAACTATCTGCAGATTGCAATACATGAGAATCATAGAATAAACGAATGATTTTTCTCCTTAAAATCAATCTTAAATTATTAAATATTAATAAATTATTTAAAATATTTTTGCTTATCTTCTATAATATATTTCATTATGCTTTCATATTCAAGCTGTAGTGATATAATTTTGTTTTTGTGACTATATTGCTGCTTCAGACTTACAGGTATTCGCATGCTATATTTTGGACTTGATGTTCTGATTTCATTTACATTTTTTTCCTTGAAATCTATTTAAAAATGTATATTATATAGTAATAGTTATTACATTTTAAAATTATTTTTCAGATTTACTTTAGTGAAAGATCACCTTATGGAATTCAATCAGTTAGCTATGGCAAATGCTGAAGGCTCTGATGATATGCTGAACAGAGTGATGACAAAAGACAATATTGGTTTAGCTGCACTTTTGCAAACAAAACCGGGGGCTTACAGAGATGGTAATTTTTTAAATATACATTTTTTTTTTCTCTCTTTTGATTTTGGTTTGTGATAAATTAAATATTGAAAAATAATTTGAGAAACATTTTTCTCTTTCTTTGTATCCAGTTTAACATATATATAAGATAGTGGTTATTAGTTGAAAAAAAAGATTCAAAATATCTAAAAAGATCTAAATTATTTCCAAAGGTTTAAGGGTTTACACACACACACATCATTTTTCATATGATACTATTGGTTTTACAACATTTCCATAGACAAAACTGATTTTTATAGCGATGGTAATCTTTAGAATATATATATATATGTGTGTGTGTGTGCTGTGAAAAAGCAGCCATAAAAATTTTTTTTTAATATTTGTTCATCATAAATTTAAGAAAATTTGCCCATTTATATATATATATACATATATATATATTAATCAAGATTTCTTTGTTGAAACCATTGGAATCTTGATGTTTAGAATAGAAAAGCAGAAACTGGAAAAAAAGAGCAAAAAAAGTACTTTAAACTGATATGTTTTCTGAAAAGAATTTATTAATATTGAATTTTGTATCTGTTTAAAAATAGAAAAGCCCGTTAAACTCAAAAGTTACTGTTACATTGATAAAGAAATTATTTTTAAATATAGATTTATTAAAAATTATTGCATATATAGTTTTTTTTTAATTCATTTCTAAAGTTGAGCTGTGATAAACTAAATTTAAAAAATACTGTAAAAAGAATAATTTACTCTGTCTCCAAATTTTACATTTATCTAAGGCGAGGGTTTCTTGTTGGAAAAGCGATTCAAAATGTCAGAGAAGATCTAAATTATCTCCAAAAATGTAAATTATTTCAATCTTATTTCATTTTTTTTTTTTTTTTGTTGATTTAGTTTTTAACTTTTTATATATATTTTTATGTAGCCCATTAAAATTAATTTCAAAATATTGCCACAAAAATGCAGTCTTTATGAATGTAAAATTTATATCTTGATGGTAAAGTTTAAAATTGGGAATTCTTGGTCTTATTTCTAGATCAAAAGCTTGAGTAGACTGCATTATCAAGTCTTATTTACTAAAATGACTTATATTCAAATGGAGTTTATGATTTCTACCCATAAGATCGTTGTTTGATAATTATTAAAAAGAATAGAAAAAGTTTATTAAATAGTAATATTAGTCAAGTAATATTAAATGTTCCACTTTATTAGTTTTCAATGTGGCTTTTGTAGCTTACTCAATATACGATGAATATCTACAACAAATTTTGCATTCGTTTTTTCTGTAATGAATGTCTCATTTTAATCGGTTCTAAAATGTATTTCTAACATATTAATCATAGGAGATAATCGAAAAGAAAAATTCATTCAAAAATGCACCATCAAAGAAAAAAAATAATAAGCTTTGCACAATATTGAAATAATTTCTCTGTTATTATGTATAGACTGAAACTAATAAATGTATATTATAACATTAAAATGTGTTAATTTGTGTTTACTGGCTTATACACTTGGATTTGCTTATGGTATAATACAAATTAAATAAGAAAACTAAACTCTGTAACTGAAAAATATTATGAATTACTGAAAATAGATTAATTATTTTCTTGACATTATTCCCTGTGTTAAGAAAATAATACATCTGATTTTTCTCCATGTAAATCTATGTTTTATTTTAATCTTGGCCCATTTATTTTGTCTTGACTATACAGTTAGTATCTCTAAAAAAATTTTATTTACTATTAAAATTTTATTATACTTACCTTCATTCAT
This sequence comes from Argiope trifasciata, assembly GCA_026543055.1. Taxonomy (NCBI): domain Eukaryota; kingdom Metazoa; phylum Arthropoda; class Arachnida; order Araneae; family Araneidae; genus Argiope; species Argiope trifasciata. Next base: position 254,099 of record JAPMOQ010006023.1, read on the forward strand.
TAAGGCATGAATATAAAAACTATTGTGATTCTCTGCAGAAAAGATCACAATATTATATAAATGAAATAATACCTCTCAAATAACATAACATCCTTTTCTTTTTACCTTGCTATGTTACAAATTTATGAACAAAATATTGTGATAATGCACTCACTAAATATATCTTTATAAATTATCCTACTACAAAAATCCTATTTCAGAATTGGTTACTTCAACAAATACACTATAATTATATTTAATTTTTTGAAAAACTGCTGACGAATTTTACTTGATGCATAGTTTTGAACTTTATTTTATGAAATTTGATAGAATATTTCTTCCATTTTTCTGTTAGGTGATGGAGATTAGCAATATCTTTGAATAGGTATTATAAAAAATTTTTACAAAACCATCAAATAAGAATTGCTATTCTTTTGCAAAAATCGACTTCTTTTTTTTTTTTTTTTTTTTTTTTTTTGTCTATTACTCATTTTCCAAAATTCAGAATTTTTTCTGTTTATTTTGATTTAACTTTCCACCCATCTCAACAAAAGCATTATTTTCTGTGCTATTTGTAAGCTTATGTGTCTAAAATATTTTCATCTGGTTGGCATGTATTTAATTAGCTTATTTGTGTGGCTATATTCAAAACATGTTATTAGTCCAGCATATTTTAAGTGAAATGTAGCAAGAAGCTGAAAGAATTTCTCCTAAGGTTGATTCATGACTTTTGATTTCAGCAACTAGATCTCTTACTCGTTTTTCTTTATTTCCAGATACTGATATGTCTCAGTTGCTTCTGGTGTGCACTGCTCATATCCATTGGGATCCTGAGTACTCTGATGTGAAGTTGATCCAGACTATGATGCTAATGCATGAAATGAAAACCTTTGTGGATGACATCCTCCAAAAGAGTAATGTTCCAGTCCCCCAGAAAGGCGACCCTAATGTTATCCCTTTACTTCTTTGTGGTGATTTTAATTCCCTTCCTGACTCAGGTTAGTATTGTTTCATTTTTTTTATCTGCGCTAATTTAGATCCATTTAATATTTGTATTTTTGCAATGATATGGGAAGTAATAATATTCTAAATTAAAAATCAATTCATTTATGTTAATTTGTGAATTGATATTAAAATATTTCTTGTGACTGATTATTACTGTGCTGATAGTAATGGGGCAAGTTGAGTTTTGTCTTGTATGTCTGACTTCCACATTTGGTGAATAATAGAATTTTTCATATATGAAATATTGCAATCATCAAAAAAATTTGGAATCGAAATTTTTCAAATCTTGGTGTTTCAAACCTTTCCAAGCTGGAAAACAACATTTTTGAAATTATCGGCCTAATTGATTGCAAACATGGCAATTCAATGTGTGTGCGCGTGCGTGCGTGCATGTGTTGGCTCTCTATAGGCCTGACCGTTTAACCTACTACTTCCAAATTTGGCATGTCTTTTAGGACCGGGAATGTGCATTTCGGGGCCGTTTTTAATAATTTTTAGTTAAAATTCTAATTAATTAAAAATGGAGCGAAATTTGGGCGTTTTTCATGTTATAACTTCCGAAAATAATAAATCCTATAAATGACTCATTTATATTTAATCTTTTCTCTTTAAAATCTATATACCTAATAAAGACTGAAGTTGGTTTTTATGGGATATATCAGAAATAGAATCCATTTAGATATTGTAGCATGTAGCTGCATTTACATTATCTTTAATTTTGTTAAAAAATTCATTTCCTAATGTAGGAATAATTTCTTCTTGTAATTAATGAACATAATCAAAATTTGTGGAATTTTTTATTCTGTTTATAATATCCATAAGCACAGAGTCGCATTTACTTAGTTATTCGATTACACTTCAAAAATTGCGTTATTAGACGTTCCTTTTATTTTCGAAGTAAAAGATTATTACAAGCTAAAAATAGAATCACATCTATAATTCTTTAAAATATTAATTTAAATCGTTCCGTTTTCTTAGTTACATTAATTTGGATTTGTTTTATCAATAGTCGAACATAAATTAAGTCATTATATTAATTCTTTCCTAACAACAAACGAATTAAAATGACAATTAGAACGCTCATAATCTAGGATTACAGTTGATAGCTTTCTCCAGTTATCATAAACACCTATACATCTTGTAGTTCGGTCAGTTCCTCTTATTTTTGAAAAAAAAAAAGTAAAGATTCAAAAACTAAATACAGAGTCTTGCGTTTTTGATAAATTAAAAAGCTGTGAACTTGGGTTTCACCAGTTGGGGAATTTTTTTTTAAGTAGTACTTAGTGGAAAATGAACTATCTTCATCATTTTTAGCAAAAATTGCTCTATATTCTATAGGTCCGTTTTCAACACGGAACATTTTAAATTTATAAGTTAAAATACTTGGACATTAACCAGGATCATTTTTACTGGCTTGATCATATTTGTTATTGTCATTTTCATCTTAGCACTATTTTATCATTCGATCATATTTATCCAAACCCACGATTCTTCAACAAATATCCCGTTTCAACATTTTCATTGAAAAACTATGTAATTTAAATGGAACATTCTTCCCCAGTTGAAGTTTGAATTAGAATTTCTGAAGTCGAAGCAATTTCATTGCCAGTATTAGTTCGCAGCAAAGAAAACATATCTAATTGTAACTTTTTGAAGTTTAGCTCTTCTACTTTTTTCTTTTCTGATTATTTTCTTTTTTACATACAGAAAGATATTTCCTTAGCTATTTTCCTTTGCTCTGAGTTGATATTTTAATTTATCTTCGTTTTACTTTTTGTTTGAACAAAATATAAACAAACATACACAGATGCACACATAAAAAATATTACATTAAATATAAACAAAAGTAAGCAGCCGTTCATTTACATGTCCATTTGAACTCAGTCTCGACTTCTTGCCGCCCTGTCTTAACCTGTCAGAAGAGGATTTTCTTTTTCATAACTGAACTTTTCCCGCCTTTTTATAGATATCATTGCGATCTTTGCCAATAAAGGCTTCAATCGATGCTGAGCCAGTCACATGGAAATAAGCTTATTGACTTTTAGAATGTGTAGCATTATTGTTTTTCAGAACACTGTTTTAATTCTTAATCATGGTTAGGGCCCCTCTCAGTCGTGGGGCCCGGGTGCATAGCACCCGCCGCACCCCTCAGATGGCCGGCCCTGTTTATATAGGATAATCATTCTAATCAGATAATTTGGGACATAACATCTGCTAACAAAAAGATCTAAATGAACTATATTTTATGTAACATGTCAATAAATGATCCGATGAATTACGAATTTTAACTTTTTAGTTCTCTGCTTTTTTAATCATATTTAACAGAATACTTTTGAGAACCAGTGTTTTAAATAGAAATTTTTGAATTCCAAGCAAGTAAATCAAACACGAAAGTTGATTACTTTAAAAAATTTGAATATCACTTCTATAAAAACTGACGACTTTAGACTACTTCAACAATATTTTAATAAAAGTCATATATACATTTTCCCATTTGTTGAAATCTTCAATAATGAATATGCTCTTTAAATTTAGAGTGTAACCAGCTATGAAATGTCAATCATAACATTTAAAAAGTTTAAAAAATGAGTTTTGTCTAATACCATCTTTCCTTTTTAAATTTATTTATTATGTATTTAAATTTCAACTTTCCTTTTAAATTTTATAATGCGAGTTTTTAAATGTAGATAAAGTTCATATGTGTATTTTTGTATGTTTTAACATTGCTTTCTCTTGTTAGGTGTAATTGAATATCTATCTTCTGGACGTGTATCAGTGAGCCACTGCGACTTCAAAGAATTTGTTTACAAAGACTGCTTAAGTAAATTTGGTAATGCAGCAAAAACTAATGAATTTACCCATCCATTTCAAATATCAAGAGCTTATAATGATGGTGTCATGCCGTTTACAAATTACTCGTGAGTTATTTTTTAAAGTATAATTTTCCATATTCTACTTATGTATCTAAACTCAAAAATTTTTTATTGAAGTTTGTGATATATAGAATGCAAACATATTAAAAAAATTTCCATTTTGCTAAAATTAAATTTTGATTTTCTTTCTTTCTATAATTCATGATTTGATTAAATAATTTCAAATTATTTTGTAATTTTTATGTAAGAAATATGGTGCTCATGTATCTTATTAATTTGCTGTTGCAAAATAAATAAAATAAAATAAAATTCTAGGGTGTTTCTCCAGAAACCATAATATCAAACATCTATGTAAAATAACATTGTAGTTTTGTTCTGTATAAAGGTAACATGACATTGAAAATGCCTGTCATACAAATGTGTGCTAAAAGGCACACAATGTGTGAAATAAGAAGTTGAATACTGATCATTATATTATTAGAAGCTACATTACACATTGATTCCAATTATTAAAACAAAGTATTGTAATTCAAGGTCTTGACTTAATTGTTAGTTGAATTTGAGCATTGTAGTTTTAATTCTTTTTGTTAATTTAAATTATGCCTCATAATTAAGATAATATTATAAACCAAATTCTTATCCAGTCGCATCAAATTTCTTTGCAGTGCTTAAATGTGTTAATTCTGTGGCGTTTTCCAATAATTGTTAAACGAATGAATTTTTCTCTGTTATTCATTGGTAACATTTCAGTGAAAGGATCCAACACTTTTTAATATACTATTTATATTAAGATTAAGAAATAAATTTCTATTTGATTCAATAACTCATGATAAATTTGAATTTAAAAAGATGAAATAAAGTTAATTATTGTAAATTTAGTTTATTATTCCAAAATAGTATTACTCCAATTTCTTCCATATATTTTAAGCATATTTAAACTTCCATACTGGGTAAGGTACATTCTTTATGTAAAACTAATTACATCTACTTAAATGTAATTTTTTCATTCATTTGTTTTCTAGATCTTATTAGTTATTTTTATGTCAATTTGAATTGGTTAAGTCAATTTAAATACTTTAATATATATTTGTATATAATTTTTGATTGTTAATATTATTTTTGTCCATATTGTCTTATATAGTTGTAATTTTAAAAAGCCTAGTAGATGGAACATATCATTTTTATAATAAAATATTTTGCCCAATGCAATTCCTTATGATTTATTTAATTATTTATTTATATTATTAGTTATTTTTATGCCAATTTGAATTGGTTAAGTCAATTTAAATACTTTAATATGTATTTGTATATAATTTTTGATTGTCCATATTATTTTATCACAAAGTCTTTTAAATACTGAAAGAAATAATTTCTTAAAATGTATCCCTTAATACGCGTGACCAATTTTTGTCCCCCCAATTACATGCTTTATTTTATTTATTTTTTTAAAAAAAACTTTGCCAATAGCATAAGTGAATACGAACTGTTTGCAATGAAAACGGTTGCTTGGTTCCTTAGAGCCACATGCATTGTGGGGTTCCAATAACAAATTTTTATTCTTTTAAATTGATTCATTTTGTTTTCAAGCATCTGTAATAGATTTTTGTCCATATTTTCTTATATAATTGTAATTTTAAAAAGCCTACTAATTGGAACATATCATTTTTATAATAAAATATTATGCCCAATGAAATTCCTTATGGTTTATTCAATTATTTATTTTATGTAGAACAAAGAATATTACATTAATGAAAATGTTTCTCATTTTGTATTATTCATTGTTGAATAAAAACATGCTGCTCTAATTTCAGAGTAGTGAAGTAGTGATTAAATAATTGATTGAACCTTTTTTCAAAACTTACTCTTGATTTGTTTCTTATTAATGATTTGTTATTTTTAACTTAATAGTAAATAGTTTGTTGAAAATTCTATTTTTCTTTCAGATATGATTTCAAAGGTGTCATTGATTACATCTTTTACTCTAAGCTTCATATGTCTGTTCTCGGCGTGCTTGGGCCCATTGACTCCAATTGGTTAGAAGAAAATCGAATCCATGGCTGCCCTCACCCCCATGTTCCCTCTGATCATTTTCCTATTGTAGTAGAACTGCAACTCAACCCCACTCTGCCCATTCAACTATCCCCACCCAATGGACTTGTTCTGCATAGGTAGCAGGCAATTTCATAAATATCATTCACACACTACTTTCTACTCCATTTTGTTGCACAAATGTCCTCAACACTCCAAACCCCTCTATCTCCAAGATCTCATTCTCGATGCTGCCAATAAACCAATTTTTGAAAAATTGCAGTCTGAACAAAATACGAAGACTCATTTAGTTTGATGTCATTTTCTGTTTGTAATAATTATTGAATTTGCCTGGTACAAAAAAGATGTTAATGTGATATTCATGTTCCCAATCAAATAAGGACTTTAAAAAAAACTTTTGTTTTTCTTACATATGGCATGTACATTTAGCTGGTTTTAAAAATAACCAACCTTGGGATACCTCAGAGTTGGATGGAGATAATTTTTTAAATATATAATAAATCTTTTTGTAAGTGGCTTTGTCTATGTATAGGAAATTATAAATTTATAGCACTGCAGATTTTAAATATTTCACTATATCGTAATCGTTTATTTCTTAGATAGATTTTTTATTTAGGTATGATAAAACAAATCCTATTATCAGGTTTGAAATTGGAATTTGATTTTTAAAAAACATAACAGAATCAGTATTATTATTCACATAGCCATGAAATAATTTACTTTTATGTGAAATTTTTGAAAAATGCATGTTTTATAAAAACTTTATCTGGTAATTAATGATTGCTTGTTTTAAAAAGTATTGAATTTTGCTTTGTCTGCTTTATTGATATTGATTTTGTAAACTTTTTTGTAAGATTTGTTTTAATTAATGTACATGTCTTCATCGTAATCCATTTTGATTGTAAACTTGCATTCATTGTTTAGCTGTGATACGCTGAGTATAATTAATTGTGAGTTCAGCTTGTATAAAAATGGTTTCAATCATGCTTGTGAAGGATATGCATCTCGTTTTTCTGTTGCTGAATGCGATAACACCATTTTAAAAAAAACCCATTGAATTCTTTTTAGCATCATTTTAATAATTTCTGGTGTTTTCTCATTCATCAGAACAGGTAAAGAATGAACATGCATATCCTTTGCTTCTATCTTAGATCTATAATTTCAGTGTATTTTGATAAGTAGTAATAATTAATGTATTTAAATTGCATGGTTGTCTTTTAAATATAAAAATCTTGATTGGATTCGCCATCTAAATGGCATGTGTTCATGAAAAACATTTAATAAAAATTTGATTGTTTGTTTAAATTTCTTTTTGTGTTAATCTCTTGTCAAAAAAGTTTGAAACTTCTGAACGTGATATTATTAAATGTGTAGATATTTAAAGTGTGCATAATTTATTGATGATTCAAGTAGCTTTCTGATTTTTTTATTCAATTAGATTAATTATTCAAATTAAATAAGCAATAAACATTTATGAAGATTTTTACATGTTAAAATATAATTTTGTTTTGATGTCCTTACCTTTGTTTATTTGTTTTGAAGAAGTTTTTTAATGTAACTTTACTAAATATGAACATCTGTCTGTGTAATTTTTCATTAGCTTTTCATGTCTGTAGTCTTTTAGCTTAAAATAATAAATTTGCAGCTTGTTTGTCAGCAATTAATTCATATAGAGATAGTTGGTAAATTATTCTTTTGGGGGGTATGGTAGGAATGGTAGTGCTGCAGTTATACTTACTTTTTTTATGTTATTGTAGTCATTTCGTTTAGTGGTGACTTTTGTTAGATATTATTCCTGGCTATTTGTTTTTTACTTGGTTGCTACTGATTATGAAAATTCCATCATGGTTTTTGTGTTTATGGGAAGATCTGTGACAAAACTATAGTGAATATATGTGTTTCATAGATTTTTTTTGTGTTTGGGGGGAGGTTCGTCCTTTTTTTTTTTTATTTTAACAAAATTTGAAAAAATATATTTTAATTTCAAGAATGGGCAATTTTTATTGGTGGGAAATATGGTTTCTGTTTTTGTTTGAGGTTTTGTAAATCAAATAAATATGTCAATTAATCTGTGACCTATAATAGATTTGATTTGATTGACAAAAATTGGAAGCAATTGCATACTTAGTTTAATCTTTTGTGTTTGTGACTGTCTTTGTTGCACTAATTGCGTTTTCTCGTAAAATGAATTGGTGTCTCTTTTATGCAGTGATTTTTTAAAAGTACACTTTATCAATGTTGTGTTCCTATCCAGTTGACTGAAATATTTACTTTTCAATCATCTTGGTATGATCATTATCATAATCTGTACATTATATTAGTACATGTTGCATTCTAAATATTGTGGAAAAAAATAAATCTTTTTTTTTTCGTGTATAAAGTTGTCCCTTTTTGTCTACATCATTGTCCAGTCAAATATCTTCTGTACAGTTTAAATTTTCATAATAATTTTATAAAAACTATTAAATTTCATTTTCTTAAGCTATATAAATAAAACTGAAACATCTAAATGTTATACATTTATTTTTAAATATTCAAGTATATACTATTTTTTTATTTTGAAAAATTATTTATGATAGAAGAATTTTATTCATTATTGTAACTTATATTTTAAGAAAACTAATTAAAATTATTTAAAAACTCATTCAAAAAATTTTAAGGCAAATGCTACTGTTCGATATATTTTCTCACACATGATATTTATACTAAGTTGCTGAATAATTTCGGATAACATTGAACACCATTCTAAATATTTTTTATTAGTCTTTATTCATGAAGTCTAAAATAAGGGGTGGAAAGGCTTAAATGAATTAATTAGAATTGTTTTACATACATTTTATGAATTTTCCATTTGTAAATTTCATCAAAAATATTTTCATTCCAAATGAGTACAGTAGTTATGTAATAAAAATGATAAGCATGCATCAGTATTCCTCTATCTAATTACTGTGTTTAATGCATGCCCAAAAATGTTTTTTAAAAAAATTGTAATGCTGTTTAGATTAAAATTATAACTCTCAAAAATTTGTTTTCATAAAAATGTTCACGCTTTTTACTTTTTTCATATATTAAGAGAAAGTATTGTAATAATCAGAAAATACAACTTCCAGATTTTGTTAAATCTATTTTCAGCCCTTTCTGAGTCTGAAACATACATGTTCTGTTTGTATATGAATACAAAGACTCAAACATTTTCAGCTAGGTAGATGAAGTTTAATATGTTATCATCATGTCTGATTTATAGATTTTAATCAAATGTTTAACTATTTTCATGCATTGAATGCAAGTAAACATAACTACATAATATAAAAGACTTGATAAATAAAATATGGTATACAGATTCCAAAATATAGATCCTTCACAAATTCTGAACCGAAATCCCGATATGACCGATTCCGATTAAATGTATGGTAGCTTGTATATAGCACTATATCCATGTGAAGGCAACAACTCAAAACCACAATGATTTAGATGTATGAAATTTAGTTCGTAATTTTATTAAAATTATAGTTCTATGTTAAGTTTCGATTTTTCAAAACCTTGCGTACACAAATAATTTTTCAAAATAGAAGTTTTCTAATACTATGAAAAATAGTAAATATTGTTGGGAATAAGTCAAAATTCTCCTATTTACATTGGCAGCATCCGCAATTGGGTTCAAATTTTTCGAATCCAGCTAAATTCGATGCAGACACACAAGAGCAGAAATCTAAAACGATATGCTAATAAGATTACTCTTATTTGCGTATCATTGAAGAAGATTAATTTTTGTTTATCGCCATACATATAAATAAGAAGTCAAATGTTAAAAAAAAAGATCAACTGAATTTTTGAGATTTTGGTTGTCGTTATGTGCATTTCAAGTAGATGTACGTTATTCGATTAGTATGTTTTTATTTTTCGTTCTGGTTACGAGATGTAACCACGTTTAAATAATTTTTAAGTTATTCTCTAATCGTCATTGCGTGGATATCTTTCTTAATAGATAAATGCAATTACTAATTAGGCCAAATTTATCTCAAAGAAATATTATAGATGATTATACTACGGAATGTAATATATTGTATCTCTGCACGCAAAAAAAAGGCAGTACTATATACCCAATACCCTAACATGATCAGAAAGGTAAGTTTAATTTCATTCGAATTGGCTATTATCAATATTCACGTATGTCATTCTCCGAATTCAACACGAATCATTTTAAGGGACAATTTTGCAATTCATATTATATTGATAATTTAAGAGATTCCAAATTTTTGCTTCAAAATTCCTTTCGACCGGATGCTAGAATCTAAAGATCTTATATCCAGCGAAGTTGATTGCTAATCTCCTTATTTGATAACTAGTACAAATGGCATTAAATCAAGATAGTGTTGGTTTATCATGAAATTATAATGCAGAATCTTGCTGACATTTCCCATTCTTTTATGGTACAATCTGGAGTCATTTTGTGCGCAAACGTTGTGAATAAATTAGTAATCAATATGGGTTTTTTGTGTGCTTTATTTATCGCATTGATTTTTATCTTTTTATCGATGAATATTTGTAACAATTGTCCATTATTTGATATTGCAGTTCAAACCATAACAAAATTCTTAATACAGAGATATTTAACGATTCGAAAGTTTTTAAATACATCGTTGAAATACGACATGCACTTCATCGTTTTTAACATTGTAACACTTGTTGGCACAAAAATAGCATCTCATCGGAAATTATTATTCTGCCATCAATTTTTCTACTATGCCGAATCAGTAATTTCTTGCATTTATATAACTTTTTTATTATTTATGTGATAGAACTTTACATTTGGGATTAGGTTGAGAACCTACATTAATGATTACTTGCCTGATTCTTTGACTTTCGGTTTCATCTATAGTCATTTTGTGCGCTGAACGTTATGAATTTCTTCGTCTCTTTTTCAAGAATTCAATTGATAAGTTTTTTTTATTATTATTATCAAATGAAAAAAGAATGTCTAAGTTAAGAAGGTAGACATCTTAACTTACACTATTCGGCTATTAGTATCCAATAATCATTTTATTATTGAATAGAGAAATATAAATACCAATACAGTTGTTATTTTAGGATTTTACTGGTTGAAAATCCACAGTGAAAGGGATCAGCCATCATCCTTTTGACCTACATTTTAAAAATAGCTCTAAATTTTTGCTTTATATGAAATTAAAAAATATAATGCGCTAATAAATGTTGCTAAGCGCAGAAATAGATTAGTAAATTATTTTACCAAACGATAAAAATGTAATTTTTATTTTCTGGAGTACATAATTTATCACTTCAATATTAATTACTTCTTACAGGTCTTTTAATGCTACATAGGTTACAAATGTTTTTCATTAAATAAGGCTGTAAGGAAAAAAAATTCAAAAACTTTATTCGAATTTTCTTTTCTCTATAGTTTATTCTTAGGTTTTTGACTATATGATAAACGGTTCTTCGAATAGATTCAAAATACATTTATAAAGCTTACTTCTATTCGAAACATACTGAGAGAACAACTTTAGCTCTTTTTAAGTATATTAAAATGCTTTAACTTCATTTCATATATTTTACTTTCTGGGTTTTCTACGGGTATCAGTTCTAATTCTACCCATCCCATGGCTACTAGTATCAGAGATTGGGATGCACTTAAAAAATGAGATATTTTATGTCCTAGGTAATACACATTCTGAAGCCCATCTTTTAATGAGATCAACTTTATTTCATACTAGCCGCCTTTGGCAACCAGTCATTTCGCCATTCTTAATACTCTTTAATATGATCAGTTAAATACTTTATGTAACGGCATTGTCAATTAAATACTTTGTGTGACTTGTCATTGTTAATTAAATACTTAATGTAACTTGTCTTTTAATTGCTACTACATCAAAATATTTTTATGGTTCAAATTTTGATTGTCAAATAATTCACTCATGCAATTATAAAAGCCTTAATCCCGTTAGGCACTATGTCCTTAATTATCTGTCAGTCCTCGCAAAATTTCAACTTTAAATTAAAGTGGAAATAATTAAACTGCATATTGATACAACAATATTTTTTTTTTCCAAAACTAAGATTTTTTTTCAAAAATGTACATAAAAGAGATTCATTATGTGTACTACTGAATAATTACAATAATTTATGTAATATTTCAGGAATTATTCAACAAAAAATTCCTTATATTCTACATAAAATTTAGGTTTTAGTTTTATTTTCAAAAGAATTTAAATAATGCGAATAATAATTTTTTTTGGTTGATAAACATAATTAAAAAAATTATTGATTCTAAGTTTTATCCCTCTTTTAGTTACAGTGAATCATATTCTATGAAATATTCCTGACACTTCCACTTGCAAATAAATAAATGGTTCCTATCTTCTGCTATCTAATATGATCGACTTATGAAGTTTTTGAGTAGAAATGTTTGAAACGTTCAACATTATCATTCCTAGGCCAGGCAGTCTTGAGAAATCCTAGACGTTAATTGGGTTATCATCTTTGGAAATGTCGAAGAAGTGCTTTAAAATTACCCGTTTTTATTGAAAGGTGCTCTTCAAATATTCATAAATCAGTTTTAGAGACTTTGATTGAAATTTATCTCTTTTTTTTTATAAACTGAACTTCTTTTTTTAAAGTATTTATAGACTCCTTTTACATATTATGTAGTTATTTACTTCATTTAGACCCTTTTTGTAGATGCATTTCTATTAGTAAAGCTATATATATATATATATATATATATATATAATGTGTGTGTGTTAAGTTATATGTTGAGCACTGATACCATTAGAAAGCTTTTTTTTTAAATCTTTAATTTGATGTTAAAATTATCTTTGTGCGATTATATTTTTAGAAGTCATAGCGGAAAAACTTCGAAATTGCGCTTAATTTTTAATTAATTCAAATTATAATTAAAAATTTGAAAAAAGGGTTCCGAGGTGCACATTCCCGACCTCCAAGGTATACATGTACGAAATTTGGTAGCTGTTGGTCCAACGGCCTGGCCTGTAGAGCGCCAACACACACATTGAGCTTTATTATAAGTATAGATTTTAACATAATAATGATTTATTGTAGGCTCATTTTTTTATAATTTTATTTGTAAATATGAATTTATTTTTATATATCGGCTATATTATCAGTTTATGTGACATCCAATCTTATACATAATATTATCGATGAAATTTTAATACATAAATATATTTAATATTTTAATATATAACATATTGACTCAAACAAATTGTTTGATGAAATGCTCATATTATCTTAATATTATATCATTCATAAAATTTATATTTTTCGCAAACTTTTTTTATTTGACAACTAGAAAAAAAAATCTTTTATAACTGATATGTTTCCTGCCCTCAGCCCAGTGACCCTAAATAGTTACTTAGTTGAAAATCTGCCACTTACGGGAACTCTATATTTTTTGTCATTATTCTACCAAATTTAATATAGGAAACACCAGAAGTTCCTTTTTATGTCCATCAATAAAGACAAATATTGCAAAACAAAATCTTCATTGGTATACGTAGTTTTAAAAATGCATAATTCATTACTGAAAAATATTTTTTTTGTCGGTGATAAAACTGTGTACGAAATCTCATTCATATAGCTCGTTGAAGTCCTTAGGAGTCGCGGTCACAATCTAAAAATCGACAGACATCACTTTTATCCGATATTTATAGCTACAAATTTGGTGCAAATCTCTTATAATAAACTTCACTCATCTAACTGGTCCTTTTCTTGTGTTCGTACCTTCTACAGATGGAAATAATCCTATAAGTGTCACATTTATTTATAATGGAACTCCCTGAACTGAAAAATTCAATTAAAATCTCTGGGATATGCATTTTGACGGTTACAATTCTTCGCAGAAGAGAAAGTAAAGGTGAAAATGCTTGAAAGTCTAAGGAAATTGAAGAATTTCTTATATTATTTGTAACCAAACCTGTGGCTTTTCTATTTCTACGTGTACTACGAATAAGCAGACAAATGAATATACGTTGACAAAGCATTTTACATGGAACTATCAAATTTGACGCAAATAAACTTTGGAGAAGAGAATATGCAAGTCGGATTTTTTAAAAATTTAGTTAGCATTTTAATTAAATAAAAAAATAAGCAATATTTTTGTATTTTTCTGCTATAATTCAAAAAAATATAATTGCTTAAAACTACTTTTCGTTTCTTAATTATTGTCGCCAATGACTCGGTAGGTAATCGTGGCATTACCAAAGGTCTACGATTTCATATAGATGTAAAAGGATAGTATCTTTATTAGAAAATATGCAGGAAATGTTTTGGGAGACTCCTAGTTAGAATTTATTCTTTATCATATTGCAACGATAATACGCAAACATGTATTTAAGAACTTAAATATTAAAACCAGTAACAAAAAAAAGTGAAAACTATCGTTGTGAAATATACTTAAAACAGCACTGACGAACTAATTTCGTTTGCATCAGCAAGTTTTCACTAACTGCAAATCCTCAAATAATTACTGAGTTTCTAAGCGAAATAAATCAGAAACTTTTAGAATAAATTATAATGCAATATTACGAAACTGTAATGATTGCTAGCTATCATGATAACATTTTTCCAATAGATATTGTTGATTATGAAAATATATTAAAATACTCTCAAAAGTTTATTTATATTAGAAAAAAACTAATGGAATAAAAACTTTCATCCCTGAAATGTTTTTTTTTTAATTTTAATGACGTTAAAATGGTTTATGTGTAATAATGTGACCAGTAACTTTCCCAACACTTACTGAAGAAAAACATTTTATAAAAATTAATCCGTTTTGAAAAAAGCAGCCAGCCAATTTACATTTTTGAGTTTAAATCAAATCCAAAAAAGAATTGAAAACTTATAAAAATGAATCTTTTAACTCTTGCTTTTAATGACCTGGATGGGAAAAAATTATTTTTCTCATTCCCTTTAGTTCATTAAAAAACGTTTTGATTATAAAACTTCGTGAATGGATAAGTGTCAAAAGTTTACGAGAATTCTAAACAAATGTATTTGTAAGATTGAAAAGCAATAAGAAAAAAAATTAAAAAATGAATGTATTGGGAAACAATATTTTTGATGAAAAATCTAATGAATAATTCATTTGATGAATATATTTTATGTAAACTCAAAAGACCGAAAATTAGAGGGGAATTTCATAGTTTTTTTTACGCAATTTCTGCATTTTAAAGTAAGGATTTAAAAAACCGAAGGTTCATAGAGTTCAAAGTTTGTAATGGTACAGATGAGCTATCTATTTTCCACGTTTATAAAAATTACATATGCTTTCGCAATGAATATTTTCTTTGAAGTTTCCCGCTTATATTTATTTATTTCAAAATATAAACAAATTTCAGATATTTATCAAAAAAAATAATAACATTAAATTTTTTTAGAATCATTAGAATAGTTTTCAATATGATATTTCTGAAAGAGATCTTGATTTACTTTAATTATAAAAATCGGAATGATTTATGACTAAATTTTTTCTTTAAATAAAATATATAGTGAACAGTTTTTTCGAAATAACTCTAATTCAAAAAAGAAAAACCTCTTGTGTTAATATACATTTATGGTAAAAGAAAATAAAAAATTTGATTATAATTGATAAAAATGATTTAAATTGAAAGAAATAATAACAAAGCAAAAATAAATTAATAAAATACCTTTATTTTAACTTCCTAATAAAATTATTTAGCTTTTTTATTTTTAAACATAGTTGCATAGAAGAGTATTATGCTTAAAAATATAATCATAAAGAAAATCAAATATCTATTTTGGATGCCTTTTATTCGATCCATAAAATAAAGGCATAGAAATACAATTTTAATAGCAAAACCACATTCTAAATTTCATTTATCAAAAATTTTCATGAAATTTCATTTTATTTTTTTTATTATTTTGCGCATTTTTTTCATTATTAAAACAACTTCAGAATATTTCTAAATGAGCAGATTGGTTATACCCTAAAGCAAAAAATGCAGAATACATTGAGATATGACATTATTATACAACAAAATTGAACAAAAAATGTCTAAGAAAAATCAATTTGAGATGTTTTTAGTAAGATAATTCTTCCCAAATTTAGAATTTGGTAAGATTACATCCAACTTAAAATATATTACGAAATATAAAAACCAATGTTATTTCCCAAAGAATAAGCTTAGAAACAAAATGCAAACTACTTTATAAAGAATTTAAAAAATATTACGTATTTTTGAAAACACACACACAACTTTTTAACACACTCGTCTACTTTAAAATTAAGCTTAATCTTGAGCTGTTCCCGCGATGTCATTTGAAAATGTTACAACATAAAAATGGTTTTTTTACCATTTCAAAATTTAGAAAGTTATCTTTCTAATTACATCAAATTAAAACTTCATCAAGTTTTCTTGATTTTTGGTAATTTAAAAAAATACTTTTTTGCCTAATTTTTAACAATGGATTACGTTTATTGGCTACAGATTCGAATGTTTTCGTTGTTTTATCAACAATTTTACGCCTTATTTGAATACGTATTCGTGAAAATGAAAATGAATTTCATACTGTATCAAAATCTAAACTATCAGGAGTGACCTCCCTCAAACTTTTTGACAATACAACCTAACAAAGGTGTTATCCCACTACCTTCCTCAAATCATTTTGGCTTTTGGTGAAGCTCAGAATGCCTTACATGGCACTTATGAACAATAATTAAGAAATATTACCCTTTGTGAGGAATTTAGCATTTTTACTCAATCACTTGAGAATCTTGGCAAGTTTTGGCGCTTACTCCTTGGCATACGGTCAAAAGTATAGAACATCGAATTTGTGTTTTAGACACGTTTTTTTCAACCGATTCAACTTATAATTCGACACAGAATTAGAATTGCAGTCATAAAATCACCGAAAATTTGATATATTTAAGTTATTGCATTTTTAAGTTCTCGTAGTTACCGTATTTGCATGTCGGTGAAGGGCAGGTAGACAGAGGTTCGACTCCTTGTTGGATGAGGCTCAGAATACGATATGTGTCTGCAATATAGATATTAAATCTGTGAATCGAATTTATCCATATAGTTATCGAATTAACTTTTATTCGAATAGTTGGACAGACGCTTCTTCTCTGAATGGATTGTGTTCAAAATCTAATAGAAATTTACAGATTTGGAATAAAGGCCATAAACCGAATTTAATCTGCTAGCTCAAAGTGTTCTTGAGTTACTTTTGTCACAGTTAATCAGATACTTTCTAAAATACGTTTTTCGTGGTCTAAAATACAAAGGCTTGTCAAAACTCCAATTCGAATTTTGAGACGATTCCTATACTTTACTTTGTATAGAAAAAAAAAATTCTATAAAAATTATCTTTATAGGAATACCAGTTAAATAATCATGAACAATTTTGCTGAATTTTTGCAGTTTTTTTTTTTTTAATATTCTTTTGCCTGATTTCCGAAATAGATTGCATTATTGCTCTGAAATGCAAGCAGTTGTCATTATTTCATTAAATATTTCATCGCATGATTTTCTTCATTACTGAAAGCTAAAGAAGAAAAATTCAGTTTAATATTTGAGAAAACAAATAAAAAGAAGTTATACTATCGCGGAATTTAGAAAATTGATAAAAATGGTATTTAAGTTTTTATCACATTTTATCGCTTTGTGGAACTGATTCCATTTAAAATGATCATGTGCATGAGAAACAGAAACTTAAGACAATTATAATAACACCACTTTAATGTCATATAGTTTGATGAAATTGTAAAAATGAAGTTAAAAGAAGGGAAAAAGAAAGAAAAAAGCTATTTATCTGAAATAAAATATAGCCAATACTCCCAGCAAACCATCTGATGTACTTAAGTAGCTAGTGAAGCATAAAAACTGAATTTGCAATATTGTTGACAGCATAAGAGAGATTAACAAGACAATTGAATTTTTAATAACATTATGATATTACAGAACTGGTCTCCAAAAGGAAAAATTCCTGTAGACAATAGAAAAATGTAAAATAGTTAAAACAACAAGGTTTTGATATTTGCCAATTTTAAGGAATCATGGACATGAAATCATTTTTAAGCCATTTAATTGAAGTTAAATATGGCAAATATTTTGGCAAACAAAATGTTTTCTAATGGCATCTATTATGTAATATAAATGAATGATTGAATTTTACTTGCTATCATTTTAATTCATTGAAATCATCTAATAGAAATTAAGAAAGGAAAGAAATATCAAGAATGTTTTCTTCGTGATTTAAGCTATCTAGCACCTATTTTGCTGATCTTCTATCCTCTTCTGCATCAAGTATATAGAGGGAGGAAAAGATAGTTCTACTTAAAAATGCGATGAATCTTCGAAAGTCACATGTTCATCAAATATGAGTGCCCTTCACCCTTCAGCCTCTAAATGAAGCAAAGCACTTTAGTACATTTTATGTTTTCTAATACAAAGAAGAAAAAAGTATGCATTCTGGATGCTTTCTTTTTGACTTATCGAATCCAAAATGTGATGCAGATTTAGAGACCCCTCGCATCAAAAATTATTTATCTAAGTCGTTGCATTGTTGAGCTATCGTATTCACATGCACCCAAATATACTAACTAACAATTAAATATTTACAATTCTGCAGATAAATCTGTATACTAAATTTCATCGATACAGCTCTTCGTCTTTTTAAGTTTCGTGTTCACATGCATATGAAGAGAGAGACTTCTTTACAACGGATTTCAGCCAAAATTTAATAGACATACACAAATTTGATTTTAATTCTACATAAAAAATATTGTTGCCCACTACGTTTTTGAATTATCGCGTTCAGAACATAGTTTTAAAAAAATAGGACGCAAAAAGGTTTGAAATATAAAAAATAGAAAAGAAAAAAAAACTTTTTAAAAAAGAATTCAGAGTTTGTTTTTCGTATGGTCATATACATGGCAAAAAAGTAAACGGTGTCTAACATTTCTTAACATATTGCTCGTTTTTAGAAATGAAGTTCCACATTTTTGCCTGTTGATAACAAATTTTTAATTATAATCTCAACTTAGAATTTTTCTCTTCCAATTGTGCAAGTTTTTTAGTTCTTAAATAGGTTTATAAAGGGATCCATTTCAAAATAGCTTAGAGCCTCATTAAATTTAAATCCGGCTGTGGTCGACAGATATAGCCTAATTAAAGTGAAAAGAAAAATAGAAGAAATATTTATTTTTAATTAAAATACAGGAGTATCCAGAAATTAAGTTCCGTTCAACTATTTTTTAAAAAAGAAAATGGTTGATTATTAGAAAAATGTTTTCATTTTAGAATGAAGTATAATGCTTTGATTATTTTTCGACGTAATTGCGCCACTTTTGTTGAAGTATATACCGTAGTGGGACAGAAGCTTTTTTATATCCTCGTTGTAGGAAGGGGCCGCCTGTGATCATGAAGAACTGAACGGAAAAAATTGAAGAACGTACATTAACAATGACGTAATACTAAATCTTCGGTTCTTCATGATCTTCTATTCAACTTCTGCACGCAAATCATCATCAGTAAGAGACCGCCGCCTACTTCTTTTCTTCATTGTGAACATTTTCACGTCCTTCATTGAAATTTCGCACATTTTTCCTCATCATCGAAACAATAATCACATTTGACTGTAAACTTCCCAAATTTATATGTGAATTTCATTTGTTTTGTATATCTAGCATTAAGAAAGCGGGATGCTCAGTTTTTTAAAAAACATTTTAAGTCATCAATATGCAGACTCCACAATGCTCAGTATTCTAAAAATGACTTTTATTTGTTAATGAACCATCATATACTTAGACACGCATGTATGAAGTCACGAAACAGTGATTTTTAGGTAAAAATAGAAAGTAAAACTTAGTTTCGAGTATACCTGCGCATGTACAGCAGCATTTCATTTTTATATGAGTTAATGTAAATTTGGAATGTCTGGATGATACTAAAAATTAATTTTTTTTATAAATGGATGTTAACATTTGAGTGTTTAACCAGTTAAGAGCATTTGACGAATATACACGGCAATCCTAACCTTCATCTTGGCTCGGTCAGTGTGGAATTTTTTTTATCAAATAAAATTATGATTTTTCTTGCAAACTTTATTGCACATCCATTTGTATTTGCGTCTTGACTATAAAGTGATGGTATTTTTCATATCTGGATAGAATCAACAGATATTTCTGAGGGATAATATTTACATGTAAGAAAGCAATATCATTCAAACAACTATCAAAACAAATCTCATTCAGTCCTTATATGTACAACGCATGCTTTTAACTCATGGTTGCAGGCATTCCGAACATTCCGTCATAAAGAAGTCCCTCCATTGTAATAAGACACTAGAACTCAGGATCTTCTTTGTATCACGTTATCTGCCAAAACAACCAGTTCCGGTACGTTCACAATACATTTATTTCCTTCATTAGACACCTGCAGCCTTTTTCCTCGATGAAGAAATTTGATAGGACAACAATTCGGATGGTCCGAAAAAGTGCAGCATTGAAAGCAAACGAATATGGGGCAAAAGGGGACCTGCAATCCGCATTTACATCTTTGAACAAGTTATAACAAAAATGTATAATTGTGCAATATACTTACATCAAGTACTTTTTCTCCATAATAAAATAAAATCTGGAACTTTTTTAAGCGTCATAAGATGACAAACTTTATTACAAGAAGTCCAAAATCTTACTCTATTTATTTTCCCTATTTTACTATTATACGAGGGCTATTTTTTTTCAACCTCCGATGGGCTATAAATAAAAGACGGGTGAATATAAAAAATGATTTTATAACCAAAAGTAATGCACAATAAAGGTTACTTCTCTACAAAGTCCCCTTGACGATTAAGTCATTTGTCATATCTATCAACAAGCTTTGCAATACCCTCTTCATAAAATGGTGCCGCCAATGATTTGAAATGAGTTGTGACAGCTTCTTTGAGCTCCTCGTCAGTTTGGAGCCGCTGCCCCCTAAGCCACTTCTTCAGTTCCAAGAAAAGATGAAAGTCACTCGACTCTAGGTCGGGACTATATGGAGGGTGTTCTGTCCCATCGAAATTGCTCAAGGAGCCGTTCTGTCACACGACTGCTGTGAGGACGGGCATTGTCATGAATCAGAACAATTCCAGACGTCATACCATAGCATGCCTTTCGACACCATTCACGAACAACACCATCACTCACAATGTTGTCTCCATACACTCGACTCATTCTTCTGTGAATTTCCGATGCACTATTCCCTTTTGCCTGCAAAAAGCGAATAATACTTCTCTATTCACACTTGGTGGGAGAATTAATAGAGACAGCCATGTTTATGTGTCCGCAGCTAAACAAGAAATGGCATGTTGGAATTGCTAGTGACAGAGCATGCGGTGGGGGAGATGTGCAGTCGCCTACTGCGCACACCCGCCACCTGCCGCGTGCCTGGCCTTCATAATGTACGATCGGAGATTGAAAAAAAAAACCCTCGTATATGTAAAACTCACATTATCATGTAAGTAGACATTGTAAGGGGAAAGTATTTACATGGACCATATTGTGAAGGATCGACTCTGAGGATTAATTTTTTATATACATACTTTTGTAGTTATTTTTATCTAAGCCATTATAGATAGCTTCTGCGTTTAGGTCCAATAGCAAATTATATTGATCTTGATATGTAAACGACTGTCATCATTTGGAATTTGCAAAATTTATATCACTGATTTTTATTAATTCAGGGCATAGGTTCTTAACATATAAGCAGGATCGGCCATCGGGGGATGCGGCTGGTGCTATGCATCCGGGCTCCGCGACTGAGAGGGGCCCCCACCGTGATTAAGATTTAAAATAGTGTCTTGAACAACAATATTGTTACACATGCAAAAAGTTTAGAAGATTGTTTGTACGTGGCTAGCTGAGCATCGGCTGACGTCTTTAATAGGCGAAGATCGCATTGATATCTATAAAAAGGTGTGATAAGTTTATTCATGAGTAAGGAAATCCCCTTCAGACACGCTAAGACAGAGCGGTGCGCCGGGCACCCAGAAGTTGAGGCTGAAGTTGGGTTCAAATGGACTTGTAAATCTTCAGCTATCTACTTTTGTCTATATCTAATGTAATATTTTTTAATGCGTGCATCTGTGTATGTTTGTTTTTATTAAGTTGTTCTAACAAAAAGTAAAACTACGATCAATTAAATAATCAACTCCTAGCAATGCATACTTTAGAAAGAATTACTATAGCGACTAAATTTATGTTCGACAGTTGATAAAACAAATCCTAATTAATAGAAGAAAGGAAACGGCATGATTTCAATTATTATTTCAAAGAATTGTCGATATGATTCTATTTTTAGCTTGTAATAATCTTCAACTTAGTGGAATCCATGAAATAATAGGAATTAATAATGGAAATTTCGTAAGTGTAATAGAATTACAAAGTAAATACGACTATGTGCTTATGAATCATATAAACAGAATAAAAAATTCGACAAACTAAATTGTCAATGATTTACTTCATACATTACAATATCAAATTATTCCTACCTTAGGAAATGAAGTTTTTAATAAAATTAAAGATAATGTGAATGCAGCTACGTGTTACAATATCTAAATGGATTCTATTTCTGATATATCCCATAAAAAACAAACTTCTGTCTTTATTAGGTATATAAATTTTGAAGAGAAAAGATTAAGTATAAATGAGTCATTTAAAGGATTTATTGAAGTAATTGGTGTGACTGGAGAAGAACTAGCTAAAGATCTGTTCAGAAATTTTAAGTAAGCTTTATTTAGATATTATGGATTGTCGTGGACAGGCATACGACAACGGTAAAAACACGAAAAGGAAATATGACAGTGTAAAATTTAGAAAACTTCCTCTATTGCTCTCATGCAATCTATGTGTATGCCTAACTTATCATACTCTTTTAATTTATTGATTTGTGATGTCGCTTCCAGTAGTATATATTACATTTTTTGGAGGTTATTGCAATGCTTGCGTATCTTATTTTCTGCATCTACAAAAAGATGGGAAAATCTACAAAAGCATTTAAACATTACTCTTAAACTATTATGCAACACTCGTTGGGAAGCCAAAATTGTTATGGTTAAAGCAGTGTATACACAGTTCGAGTAAATTTGTAATACCCTAAAATAATTTGTCGATGCAAATAACAAAATAACAGTGGCTCCAAAGCTAAAAGTCTGTTGAATTCAATAAAGAAATGATATTTATTTTATGCTTAATAGAATGGTTTACATTATTGTCCAAAATTAGCTATTATTAAATTATTTCAAATAAAAATAATTGTTTTCTGCTGGGCTTTTGATTTTGTCAAGAAAACTAAAGCTGAAATCCAAAATTTAAGAACCAAATTTAACTCGTATTTAGATAAAGCAAAAATGATAGCACGTAATTTGTATCTTTCGGAACATTTTCTTGAAAAACGAATTCTACAAAGAAATATATATATATATATATATATATTTCTAAACAGCAGAAGATGAAATTATAGAAAACTTGGTTGAGAAATTTAGATGTTATTTTTTAATTCTATTGTATAGATAGAAGACAGATTTAAAAGTATTTCAAATTAATCGCTGACACAAAAGCTTTAGAAAAAAAATGAATTAGAAAATTGTTCCAAAAACTTTGTAACGGTATATAATAACGATGTAAATGAAAACTTAATCCAAATAATTAGGTATGGGATTTGATTTGGAATGAGAGGGATGTCAATACCTCTCAACACATACTGCAATATATACTAATTAAAAATTATGACTTATTTCTAAATGTGTATTAATTGTGTTAAAAAAATTTACATTGACAATTTTTATAATAAGTGCCGAACCCTCTTTCAGCAAATTAAAATTAATAAAGGATTATCTTCAGTCAAGCATATGAGTGTAATGTTTAAACGCTCTTTCTATATTAAATATTGAAAACAAATTGTAATTTTCCTGGAGTAATTAATATCAAAAATAAAATCGCGCATTAAAGAAATATGCAAAAGTTCGCGTTTTTTTATATTATCTGGCTAAAAAAAAAGTTAGGGTCAAAAATGGATTTTCGCACCCGGGCCCCTTCAAAGAGAAGGCCAACTCTGCCTATAAGCTACGAATATATTCAGGGACTTATTGTGTAATAAACGATCACAAGTACTTTGACATTTTTTATTTATTTTCGTAATTATTTTGCCTTTTCCAAAATTTCTTTCAAAACTTAAGATTGATAGTTCTGTCGTTATCCCTGTATTTATGTGTTAAATTGAAAATTAAATCATTAAATAAATAATTTTTTTTCAATAAATTAATTCTTCAAGTTTCAAAATCCATACCATTTAGCAAAAAAAAATGTGCATACAAAATAAATTTTAAAAAAACTATAATAATATTCTAATTTTATGCCAAAGATTCTGAACAACATCTATGAAATATTAGCTTATCTTAGGTCTATGCTTAAAATTCTATTAATGCTCTTAATTATTTATAAGTCAATTATATTTTGCTTTCAGGGCTATATAGAGCATATTTTAATGTTTCTTAAGCCAATGTCTGTCTTTAATAAGTCAATATATATCTTCCATTAACCAATTTTTGTCCTATCATAACGTTTTTGCATTTTCATTGTTTCATTTTCGGAATAATCGAATGGATTCGAAAATATTTATTTTAAGATATTTTATTATATTTTGAAAATTTTTATTGCATATGAATCGGCTTCGGTGATTAGTTGATTCGACAAGACAAATGGTCATTGAAAATTCCTGTTAAATATTTTTTGTCATAACTTAATGGCTTCATCACAAATAATTTTTTATCTTTTGATAGATATATAGATTATATTAGTTTAAAAGTTTTATGCCATCCTATTCATTGTTCTATGCATTTTCCTAATTTTGTCTATATCTTTTAATATATCGCTGGAAAGAGTACAATATTTAAAAATAGACACGGATTTTTTTT
>JAPMOQ010006023.1:278971-466028 GCA_026543055.1 Argiope trifasciata
ATCGCTGGAAAGAGTACAATATTTAAAAATAGACACGGATTTTTTTTTAATTCAAAATTTTTTGATTCTTAAGTTAAATTTAGTTGTAAATAAATGAAATTTAAAAAATTTTGTACAAAAAAAATACCAAAATTATCGCAACATGAGAAAATAATTTTTTACAGAAATTTTCATATTTTAAATTTCAATAACAACAAAAATGTATATGATGAGATATTAGTTGAAAGTTAAGTTACAGATATATATATATATATAGTGAGAAGATTTCTTTTTAAAATCTTTTAATTCACTTTTTTAATTTTATTATACTTTCAATTATGGTTTAACTTAATAAATAAGCATAGATGAAAATTTTTTAAAGACCACTTTTCCATCATAATATAATCTCTTTAATGAAAAAATTAGAGGTATAAAAATATATTATTTCTTAACGGAATGCGGTGATTTGTTTTTTGTTGTTGAATCAGAGAAATTCTTAATGAATAATTCTCCGAGCTATTATATAAATTACGAACATATTCTGCTAAATACCTACCGATTCTATTTTCCTGCCTAAAATATAATTCAGTAAGTCTATATTTTAAATTGAATTGCGCTTTAAAACTGTATTTTATGGATTTTTTCAAAATTCTATAATTTGCTGATTTTTAATGAGCTGTCATACTTAAACTTTTTAAAGTATAACTATTTGAAAATTAAAATTTCAGACTCCGAGTTGTCTAAAGTATCAACCAACACCTTGTTTTTGAACTGCCGCAGCATTCCGTAAATGAGTCGATATCGTGCTTGCATTTTGGTACGTGTTCAGAAAGCTTAAATCAGTTAATACTTGACGTCTCCGCTACATTATTACTGTTCAGAACGCTTTGCAATCCGAAACTGCTGGCAGACACGTTGTCTAGGAAACCATCATTTTCGAAATGTGAACGGAAAAACTTCAGTTCCCCCTCCCCTCCCTCTCTGGTATTGTGTTCTTGACCGTCGCGTCGTGTTAAAAAGTAGAAAAGCAAACGATTTTGATTTTGCGTTCCCAACGGTACAAATTCGTTGCAGTTTTTGAGAATTGAAAACAGTGTACTTTCAACGTGGGAAGAGGAGATTTTGAATTGATTTAAAGTGTTTTTTTTTTAAATTTGAAATCTATGTTCGTTTATGAAAAATTCCTTCAGCACGAATGAAATTAAAATTATAAGCGAACTCGAATACTTTTGCCGTTTAAAAATTGAAATAACTCAAATTTATGTTTCATTTTATAATGATTTATCTTCCTGTAATGAATAGTTTGTTCGCTCGAAATATTGATTTTTCAGACTGCTAAGCTATTTATGTTATGCATTTTTCTAAAATTTTCTCCTGTTTTTTGATAAAGCTATATTTAGTGGAATCATCCACAACAAATTAAGAAAAAGAAAAGAAAATTTAAGAAAATTTATCAAGAAAATTTATTTAAGAAAATTACTAAAAAGATCATTAAAAAATTATATACCTTACGAAGTAAAAGTGAAAGTAGAAATTCTACTTCAAAAATCAAATTAAGGAAGAAAAAAAAGCAATTTTTGAAATTTTTGTTTTAGCATTCGTTTGAATGTTTCGAAGGTACAGTGATATAATTTTGAATTTCACCATGGCCATAAAAACGTTATTATTGATTATGAACCAAATTGGAGTGTTAAAAATTATTATACTTCGGGAAAAGAGTGTATGGCAATCATTAAAAAGTAAATATTTTACGTTTCAAATTCAAAAATCATTTTTTAGGTTATATTTTCGGGAAACATAAGCTGCAAAATACCAAAGACTTGTTTCATCTGTAATTTACAGATATTTGAATTTTAAGATATAAGATAGTAAGATTCGTCTTGTTATGATAAATACGTAGCTGTGAAGATCCGACAGAAGCTGTAGGTTTGTATTTGATACATTAAACAGCTGTAATCTTTTAACTTCTCTTCTTATATATAATATATTTATGCAAATAAATATATTCTTTTTACCCAAATGTCGAGAATTCAGTAGAAAAACACTTTGAAAGCTCGATGTTACTTGGAAATTTTAAATCTCAAAAGAAATATTTTCAAAGTCCTGAAACGAGATATAGCATGAAACGAATAAACAAATCATGAAAGAAAACTTTTAAATATTGATTATGAATAAAAATATATTATTGCATTCTACTAACTACGGGATTTTCTGTTTATTTTATTCATTGTCAAGAATATTCTAGTAGTGGGTTCTCTCTTACGTTTGCGACGTCACGTTGTATTACGAAATTGATTTGATCTTATATACTTCCATTTTTAAAAAAAATTATTATAGGAATTATATGAATCACTCTGAATAGGCCTATATCATATTATATAATCTCTTCACCATAAAATCTACGACTTCTAATTTTCTGTAAATCGAAAACAATTGAGAAACTTAAAATAATCAGTCTCCATCATCGATCACTCTACCGCTCTGGCCAATTTTTATTTCATACAAAAACTGATGGATACTTGAAAAATATTTTTTCAGTCTTTTTCTCAACGGGAAAAATGCTACAGAATCCACTAATGTAACGATTTTCCAAATTTTTATCCCTTATAAAATTTCTTGATCTCTATATATGTGATCAAAAATTATTTTTCCGACACCTCCGAAAATTTTCAAAATAAATTTCAAAACTGCTTCATTGTACATTCTGTATGAGAAAAATTCTTAACAGAATTTCCCAGCTACAATCACTCCAATGATTTCCACAATTTTAATTTCGTCAGAAATTTAAAAACTCGTGTCGTTTAGAAATCAGTAGTCATCTGCAAATTCAGCTCTTTAAAAAAATAAACCCTTAATATCGCAAAATAAAACTTTTGCAGTCCCCTTCCCTCAGCTGATTCTCCTAATTTCGCCGTTTTCACATGTATAGCTAATTAACCAGAATGCTCCATGTTTATTGTATAGGTATGACTTAAAATTGCGTTTTCATTTGATGTTATAAAATGCAGTTCATCTAATAAATGATCACAGATGGCAGTTAGTTTCTTTTAATCTCTTCATAGACTGATATGCAATCTTATATCTTTAAGTAACTTTATGTATATTTAATAGCTTTTCGATTTTTTTTAAAAAATCAATATTTAGAACAAAGATATTTAATTGCATTTCATACCCTTAAAAAAGAACCATCCTCGATTTCACGGTTGCTGAGGAAAAGTATTTAAAAGAATGGCGCATAGTTACATTCCAGACAGTCAATCGTGACAGGCTGAATAATCGTGAGCTGCGAAATCTTTAATTAAATGGGCAACATTATTCACGATTTCACAAGTGAATGTCAAAGGACGCTCTTTCATTCTGACGCTCATTTAAAAATAACGTGATTCATTCACCTTTTGTGTTTGTTTCGGTTTATTTTTCTTTAAGATAAAAATTGTTGAAAGAAAGCATCATTTCCTTGAGAAGTTATGACATCATGTTTGGTTACCTGGTTCTTTTCTTTTTCTCCCCCTCCAGCGAATCAATGTTCTTCATTTTTATACGTTTCCAAATCTTTTTGAAATACAGTGTCCGCTTGTTTTTTAACAGGCAGCCAGCCATGTATATAAATAGTGTTTTTATTATAAACTGGAAATTCTTTATGGAAATCGTTTCTTCACATTTGAGCTCGGTTTTATTTTATTAATAAGTAGGAAAAAAAACCTTTAGAGTTCGTTTCCTTCGAAAGCTGTCTTTTTGTTAAGCGATGCATTGCATTTTGTACTTGTGGTAATGAGCACAAATCTGATTAGTTAGATACTTCATTTTGAGGGTGTGGAAGTGGGTACTGCTTTTATTGGATGGTTGAATAAGTTATCGCTGTTTTACAACGGATGACGTTATCGGAACTGATTGCTTTATTTTATGACAGAGACGTATCCGTTCGCAGGTATTATAAGCAAGCTTGAAATTCAGTGTATGTTATTTCGTGAAAATGCAAACAACATTGTTTTTCATAGCGTTAAATATGTCAAATTTCATTAAAAAAAGAGAGTATTTTCTAGGACTTTTACTGCACTATTTTATTCAGAAAAAATTTGCAGTTGAAGGTCACAGAATTCTTGTTGAGACTTACGGCGACTATGCTCTATCTGAAATAACTTGTAAAGATCGGCTTAGACGTTTTAAATATAATTATTTTAATCTTGAAGATAAAGAACGCTCTGGATCACCGAAGAAGTTTGAAGAGAAATAATTGGAAGCATTACTTCATGATAACTCATGCCAAATGCTAGCTGAACTTGCAGCATCATTAGAAGTTGATCATAAAACAGTTTTGAAATGTTTGAAAGCATTAGGAATGATTCAAAAGCAAGGTAAGTGATAACCGTTCTTGTTGAAACCGACAGACGACGAACAGCATCTTTTCAAGTATGAACAACTACTTCAACGGCAGAGAGGGAAAGGATTTTTGAATCGTATAGTAACTGGCACCAACATCAGCAGTAAAGCCGAATATCCATGGTTCCAAGCTTCTGTTCAGCAATTGTGGGATCAGCTGGGTAAAGTTTATTATGAACTGCTTAAACCAAATAAATTCATCAAGAGGGATCGCTACAGACTACAACTGAAAAAAGTAAGCCCTGTATTCAAGGAAAAACGGCCGTTATACGAGTCACGACAAGGTCATTTTGCATCATGGCAATACTCTGCCACATTTTGCAAAAGCGGTAAAAACCTAATTGGAAATGCTTCAATGGGAAGTCCTACCTCCCCTGATGTATTCACCAAATATTGCCCCTTTCGACTACCACTTGTTCCGATCGATGACACCTGGTCTGACTGAGCAGCTCTTCCGTTCTTATGAAGATGCCGAAAATTGGATTGACTCTCAAATAGCCTAAAAAAACGTGTTGTTTTTCCGACATGGAATTCAAATGCTGTGAGAAAGAGGGAGAAAAGTAGTGGCTAGAGATGTATAATACTATAAGTAATATGTTTTTTAAAGATTTTTTTAAAAGCATTAATTTAAAGTATTAATTTTCACATAAAAAAACTGCGAGAACTTATTTAACATTCCAAGACAAAATCGCAAATTCATTTTGTGCATCAATGTATTTTCTAACTAAAGTTTTTTACTTTCATACTTTTGTATTATACCAGTGTATTCGATAGTCTTTATCCTCCAAAGGGAAATGGCTTCTCTTTCAAAGAAGTTGTCCATTTAAAAATTTAAACCTAAAGATTAGTCAAGTATTTAAATTAACAGATTAATTTATAAAAGTGTATCGGAGATGCCCCGTTTAACCATCTTGGTATAATCGTATGCATTAAGTAAAATGTAATGCAAAAAATGTAAATGTAAGATATAAAAATGTAAATATTTTTTTAATTTATCCTATGAGTGTTTTTGAGCAATAAAGGATAAAGTGTAATTTGTGATCAAATGCTAAAACAATTCAACTGATTTTTTAATTTAACCCTGTCATCTATAGCTGTTGATCTGTGCCTGCTTTTTTTAACTTTAAAAATTAGCAAAAACTGAAACTAATTTTCATTAAGACACGCTTAAGGCAACTATCTTTTAGAGAAAATAAATTTTTACTATAAGAAATGATTTTTTTAAAAATTGAATTAAAACTTAGTTAATAACAATATTATTAATTAGCAAGATTTTGATATTTTCTAATATCATTTTCGAAAATATTAAGTCGTACAAAGGATTTTAAACATTGTTTTAAATTCAAAAATATACTTTTAATGACAAGAGTTTGATTAATGTGTAACTTTTCTTAAATGATGAAAATAAATAAATATACTCTTTGCATAATTTATGAAATATATTTCACTTTCTGTATTAAATACAAATAATTTTCTTTATTTTATCGAATACTTGAAGATACGATTTTCTTTTAGTGTTTAGTTATTGCGCGATTTACAGGAAGAGCAGAAAAGTGAAATTATACAGTTAATCAAAAAATGAATATAATTAAAAGGCAAATTATACGAACTTTCTTCATGTTAGTATGATGTCACAGGCTAGACCCCATTAGAAATGTTTATTTGCTGAATAGGGTCAAGATCCAAGGCATCAGCGAGTTATTAAAAACGCAATTATCCTATTAAGCATTCTTTTTATTTTTTAGGGAACTGTAATCCTCACTTATTTACTCCGCTTGTAAACAAGCGAGGTATTGATAGAATTTTTCTACCCTAACTTTCAACAATAAAAGAAGATCATGCGATTAAATATTTAATGAAAAATTATAAAAATTGAATTTTCAAAAAGCAATAAAATCAACGGTTAGAAATTATACAGATCCCTTTTTCCTTTTGTCAAAATATAGGAAAATTTTGAATGTTAATGAAAATTATATTATTAAAAATATGAGATTTCGTAAATATTAAAATGGTGTAATTTATGCAGCGCTATTTACGGGGCTTGTAGCAGAATTTCAATTAATTTTTAACTCACTAAATTTTAAAACCATCTCTCTGAGACTTAAATTCTCATTCCCCAAAGTATATCTGTCTCAAATTCAATAGCTTTTGGCCACAAGGTCAGTCCTGTAGAGCTTCATTACACACAAAAAAAGTGGAAACAAAGACGCATGCACATATTACTACTGGTCGCTTTTGACAACTAGTTAGTAAGCCAGAATCAATGATCAAAAATTTTAATTAAATACTTTGAATGGCATGATCTTAAAAGCTTCCTCAGCAAAAATTTGGAATTTTAAATTTGGATAGATATAAAAAATAGACAATCCCCATGAATCCGAAAACATCTAAAAAGTCTAAAAACAGTAGAGGTTCCCGGAGGACTTTCTGGTTAAGGATCTGTCTAAGGAGTCATTTTTTTTTTTTTCATTACCTTCAACTCCAAAAGGATCCATTGAAAATATATGGCATGATCAGATGAAAGTCCATCAAGTAGATGTAAAATATCTAGCCTAGTCTGGTCCCCAACAACATCCCAATCAGAAAGATGTAGAATTGAAGCACGACTGTAAGTCAAGATTCAGAGGTCTTGGAAATGATACTCAATACAATTGCTTAATGGAATTCACTGTTTGATGGCTCGCATTGTATGGAATAATAATTTCGTTTCATTAATGTATTTGTTGATAATTAAATTAAAAAAATATTTAAATTTTTTAAAACTTATCAAAAAATGAATGACCATTTCAAAAAAGTAAATGTAAAATCGGTTATCATTTTTCTTCTTTGAAAACATGGAACAAGTTAAATTAAAGAGTTTAAAAACAAAATAGATAATTGTTTCCATTAAGATCTAAGTCTTCATAAAGATAAATCTAACCTTTGAAGGGATATCCAAAAGATAAATATATATGAGAAATAAGAGAAAAACACGTATAATAATAGAAAAGAAAATGAAAATAAATACTTCTTATATAAAATGATAAAATAAAAGGCAGCTTTACAGAATTTAATTTCGATAGTATCTGAAATATTTCTTAAAATTACTTTTTTCTGAAGCAATCAAATTGTGAAATTTAAAATTTCACATTAATACACACATTTTTTTTAATTTATCCTAAAATTGTTGCATTTTCTTAATGTAATGTATTAGAGTTATTCTTAATTAACAAGTTTCACTAATAACTTATTTTTATTCATTCGTTTATTTCAAATGAACACACAAAGAAATCGTTATCCCCATCATTTATTAGAAAAATAATGTTTGTATAATTTTTCCGAATCTTTTGACACCAAAACATTTTGTAATTTACTTCTACTTCTACTGAAATCCTCCAAAAAATAGTTTATTTAAAATGGAACAGTATTAAAATAATAACATAAGACTTAATTCAATCATTTCTCTTCAACAATCGGAAGTTTTATGCTAGAATTTAATAGAAATACACGTTTATTTCTTTTATCAATAACATGTGGTGTTTTTAAATTTACAGCTAAAGATAAGAAACGGAAACACAAATAGTAACATCCCGTACTCCAACCTGCAAATTGAGGCGAGATCCAAATCTCCTAATGATGGCCTTTTTTATATTTGTTTTTTTCCAGGTGTTGTGAGACAGGTGCTCTTGTTTCCGCCCTCGCGGAATTCCGCTTCGGCAAGAAGATCAAGAGCGCACAACTTGATCTCTTCCTTTCACGCAGTCTGGTGTGTTTGTTTTTCTGATAATGAAGTTCACGGATAGTAAAATCTTTTGACGTGGCTTTATTGCATTTTAAATGCAGCTGAATCATTAGTTTCCCTACTTAGCACTAATTTCTAAGTTTTTTTGTTTGTTTTTCGATTCATCAAATGATGAGAGTTGTTTTATAAAGCAATAGCTGTCTGACTTTGAAATGATAGTTGTTTTATTACTTATGTAAATATCACTATCATTTCTTTGATGGTTTTTGGCATATATGCAGATATGACGATGAACTGTAGAAAGGAAAGGTTAATTGGTAGGACTCAGTTGTTTTAGAGCATTAATATACTTATCGATTAGCATAAAAATATTATCATGTTTTTTGTAGATAAAAAAATAACTAAAGTAGCTTTATGCTTTCCTTTTTATGAGCATCAAGTCTAAGAGCTTGTGATATAACAAATGTTTGCAATTAACACACATCAAAGCAAACTTTTAAAACTACATATGGTAAACGCCGTTTGAAAGTGTGTAAAATACATATAATATTAATTTGCACATATAACCATATAACAAACCTCTTTTGTTATTTTGAATTTATCGTCTATCTATTTATAGAGCAAA
This sequence comes from Argiope trifasciata, assembly GCA_026543055.1. Taxonomy (NCBI): domain Eukaryota; kingdom Metazoa; phylum Arthropoda; class Arachnida; order Araneae; family Araneidae; genus Argiope; species Argiope trifasciata. Next base: position 287,677 of record JAPMOQ010006023.1, read on the forward strand.
CTTTGTTTAGGTTTAAGTTTCATTCAAAAATTCGCATGTAAATGCGTTTAGCACTATATAAAAACATCTTTTCAACTTTTTGTAAAAACACAAATAAAATTTCAGACAAAATCCCGAGCACATATCCTCCATTATCATTTATTACAGACCAGCAATTTTATCTTCGCTATCGTGAATTTTTTGTGATCTAATAAAGTTATTAATTTTTTGAAGCATTTACTTAAATGTTCAAAGAACTTTTATATGTCAGTAGAAAAAATTAAAACAGTTATAAATTTATCATTTCTATTGAATTTTATAAAAATTCATACAATTTAAATGTGATTGACCTATGAATATGAAGGCGGCACAAGATTTTTTTCATGCTTACCCATATATGTACCCTTAATAGAATTACTAACTGTTTGTATCATCCAGCACTTTGTCTTACAGGGTGCTGTAATTAACTATTTGTATTATCTAGCATCTTGTTTCATAGGGTGCTATGGTTTCTATTTTATTCTTCTTCTTGCAAAATAAGCATTTGATTACAAGATTAAAATGACTTAAAACATTTTATATAAAAACGAAAAAATAATCAAATATTAGCAAGCATGCTCTTACAGATACACATTTGCGTTAATTATTTGTAAAGATAATTTCCTTTTCAACAATCCAACTATTCTCAAAGAAAAAAAAATTTAACATATCGCTGCTTGCCTTTTTTTACACCATGTAAAAATAAGTTTGTAAATAATATTACCAAAAATATTACGGATTCATTTTTAACTCTTTTGAATTGGAAAAAAAATCCTTAACAAAAATGGCTTAACTAAGAAATGAAAAATATATAAAAAATAAGAAACATTTATTAAGTCAAAAACAGCTTAAATTTAGCATTATAAACATCTTACTTTTCAAAAACAATATTAATCTTACCTCATTTAAAGAACAATTCCTTTCCATGAGCTGGCTACACATCGGCAGGCTACCACACAATTCAAAGCTAAATAAAAAAAAAAAGTAGAATATTATTGGTGCAGTTGCTTTTTAATTAGAGAATTAAATATTTTACAATACGAAGCAAAAATTCTGATTCCCCAGCATCCATAGTTTAAGCAATAACATCATTAATTGATAATTAGATTAATTATGGACTGTCTGTGGTTTCAGAAGAATTACTGCGGTAGGCGAAATTTAGAATTAATTTTAGTTTGACACAGCTGATAAAAATGAAGCACCCAACTAATTAACCTGATACCATATTACTAAACTGAAGCAGAAAATCCCCTACTTTTGATTAATTGAGAATAGTTTGAGGAATTTAAAATCTGTGCAAGGTTTTTGAATTATAATGCTTAGGTAATCATAAAATATAGATTTCTATAAGGAAAGGAAAGGTTAAATTTTAAATTACTTCAAACATAAAATTCAGTTATTGATGAATAATTTAATCAATTGTTTTGTATTTGTATGATATGTTCTATGTTATGTTCAATATGATGTCGTAATGTTCTCATTAAATGTTTGAACTTAATTAATGCTTTGAAGTCTGTAAAAATATATGTTCAGATTTAAGAAAACATAAAAGTGATTCCTCATATGTCAATTTCTTTTTTTATAATATCTTGCGATTATCTTAAGTAAATATATATCATAATAAATGGTAGTAATATATCAGAGACGAATTTACGTTCATTGAAGAAACATAATGTTGAGAAAAACAAAATCATTGACAAGTTGAAAGATAAGATAATGTGACTTGTCTCGAAATTACTTTTAAACTCTTATGAAATTTCATAAAATTATATTATTTAGTGTAATCAATATGTCATGGAAATAACTACGTCAAAGTTGGAGTGCAAAACTATTTTAGGAGATACTCTAAAACCAGTTTTCATTTTGGCAATCTAATTTTAGGGAAGGAATTTTTCTGTCAACAGGATTTTGATAGTTAATTATCGCCATGTCAAACATTATGGAGTTTTTTTTTTTCCTAAGTAAAAACAAACGACACAAAGCCCGACAGATATGCATATTTTATACATAATCATATTAACAATAATTGATAGATTTTAATTCACATTCTAATATTAAAGATCACATACTTATAAAAAATTTTCATTCACATTTTATTCTGATCTTGCTTTACTCTTCATCAGTTAAAAACAATCACTTGCTAAATAATTAAACAATAATGGCTGCTTTTATGGCAAATTGAATATTTTAGAAAATAATCATACTAAAATAATTAAATGGGGCGTTCTCTTCTCTACGTTTTTATATTTTCTACCATAAAATCCGTTTTGGGTTTATATTCGTAGTGCAAGAACGAAAATCTTGTATATATTATAGAAAAGATTTTCTTCCACTGAATCATTTTCGTCATTAATTGTTTACAGAATTGCAATTTCGATTTAAAATATGAGTTTCTCAAACCGTTTTTGTATTATCATATAATATAGTATATGTAATATTGTTTCATAATATAATATATGTAATATTGTTTCGCAACTTTGTAAGTCTCCTTCCAAGGAAGATTATTTTTTACAGATAACTCTGATAGGTGCTGAATGGATTCTTAATCAATAACTCCTGATCTTGGCGATCGTTTGGTGATGAATTTGGTGACTGGCAAAAAATAGCAGAATCAACAAGAATTTTGACAATATCTCCAAACTGGTCTGATTTATGTCTTTTGTTCTAGAAATTTCTTCAACGTTATGGAAATTATATCTTATACAGTAAAATTTTGGGAAAAAAAAAGCGTTTTTAGTTTTCGCGCTTGGAGTATCATCGTGAGAAAATAACAACACATACAACTTAGAAGTTAAAGAAAAGTCAATTTCGAGTGATCAGAAAGCAATTATTTTTAGAAAGTGAATATAAAATATAAATTATTAAATTATTAAAAATATAAATTATACTAGAATACTTCTTTTCTTATATTATATAATAAAAAGCAACTTGGTTTTTAACATTAAATAATTAATTTTTTTTTAAATTCTAAATAAAAGGCTAAGTATTTTCATATCATCATGTCAGAACATGATGTTGTTTTTGCATGAGGTTTTTGGAGCCCCTAAATGTGAAGGCAACAAATTTTTGAAGCCTCAGAATGGGTAGGCAACAAATTGGTGATTTCTCCCTTTTTTTATTTTGCTGTCTGCTCTTGTAGTTTTATTTTGGAATCGGCTTTCACAGTATAGCTTTTGAATTATCTATCGTCTGATGCTGTAGAATTTCTCTTGGAAATCACAGTGTTATTGCCTAACTGGCTCAACTATTTTTAAAAAATAAACTAAACAAGTTAAAATATTGTTTGCTTATTCGATAAAGATTGATGGTTCAGGATTAATTAGACATCAATAAGGAGCCTCGTGATTGTTTCGAACCAGTTTAAACTGGTTAATGACCTAAATTTATTAAGACAAATAACTTTAAAATAATAATGTTCTCACATGATAACTTGAAATTTGAGATAGTAGGCTTCATTTTTTACTAATGCTTTAGAATTTTGATATTTCGTCAGTTAATGAATTTTGAATGACAGTGGACTACTAACGAGTTTTCAAAGATTTATTTTTTATTATTCTAACTCATATATTAAGAATTACTGCATTTTTATAATAATGAGCGTAGAATAGAAAAAAAAATTCTTATATTGATAAGCTAAATTTTGTTTTAAAAAGATTGTGAATTTACGAAATTATAGGAGTTAATTAGAGAGCGAGTGATTTTTTAAAAATTTAAATTAATTAACTGTTTTTAATTTTAATTTTTAAACCAATTATTTTATGCGGCAAATATTTGCATTGTATAGTAGCCGTTCAAAAACCTATTTGGGATTTCAAATGTCGTGTCAAATTGCTGTTGCCAAGGTCATTAAAGTTTGTTAAAACGACCATGACGTTCCCAAACAAACAAACATGATTCCAAAGACTCGCTTTTTATATTTGGGAAGCCAAGCTCTAAAACATGCTTATTCATTAAGATGTCAAATATTCATTAAAAAATAATGTCAAAAAATCTGTCAATTAAAAAAATATCTTATTAAATATTTTGACAATTAAAATTCTATATATTTCTTATACGAAAAAGTAAGAAAGATATTTTTTGAAACTACCAAAAATTTATATTTTCATGATGATAACTGTAAAATTGGCGCGTTATTTATGAATGTTTTTGTCGGATATTCAATGCCCAATTCTTGATATAGTTGTATTGCGTATTAATCTATTCCAATCAATCGGTTTGTTGATCCACATATTCTTTTACTGTGACCCGGAAATAAATTTCATAGCAAAAATCTTCCATTGTTCTTCCGACTGTCGCGATCTCCTTTTTAAATAGAAATGAAGCATGAATGCTGTGATAAAAGAATAGGACATTCACTTCAAAAAACGGACGACATCATATATGTGAGGGTTGTATCTTTTCAACATCCGATGCACGATAAAAACGGGCAAAAGTTGAGAGCAAATGAGTTTATTACCAAAAAGTATATACAAACATGGTTACTTTTTGACATAATCACCGAGAATAATCAAGCATTTCTTATATATTGTAGATTCAGGTATTTCTTATATCTTATATATTCGGGCATTTCTAGATTTACAATCTCAAAGACGATGGCTTTGCCAGTAGTAGGACTGAGTGTTCCATTGAAACTCTTCATTATTCTCAAAGCTTTGGCATCCTTCAATTTTTCTATTCAAGGTAGATATAAAAATCATTAAACTCTAAGTTGCGTTCTCAAAAAGGAGCATAAGAACACAAGTCTGTTTCAAACGACGACTTTGCTCAATGAGCTCATCAAGGATTCAAAAGAAACAGTGAATTGCAAAATAATGATCTGAGCATCTAACATGGCAAAATTGCGACTTTAAAGGGTGGACCTGGAATAACTGGATGAGGGAGATCTGGTGCACGATATAGGAGAAGCCTGAAATTTCACGATGATTATGTCGAAAAGAAAAGTGTTTGAAAAAATTTTGGAAACATATTCATGTCATTCTTAATTTTGTCTTTTTTTATTGTTCATCTATGGTTGAATAAAACGCATTCTTCTGTTCATACAACATATATCTAAAAAAATGCATTGTTAAATTTTTTTTTACACATTTTTATTCACTTTTTAAAAAAGACCATCATAATCGCATTAATGGTATATTACGGAATTTTGATATTTTTGCGTATATGAATGCAATAGCATTCCTTTTCATGTGTTGCAAAGTAGCATAAATTTTACAGCATTCCATTTTTTTTTCTTTCAGTTCAATTTTTAAAAAAAATGTCTATTTCACCTTGATTCTTTGAAAAGTTTATCTGCGGCAAATATATGGCTCGTGAGGCTTAAGCAAATTTTAAATAACAATTTAAAAAAACTAACTTACTAAAAATAATCATTCTTTGACTTTTTGTCATACATACGCAATATAGTGCCGGAGTTTGTTTTTAAAGTAAGATGATTTTAAAATCATTAGATAGTAAACATTAAGTAGGAGAAAAATTTAGGGAACAAAAAAAAAACAACTTTGCTTTAGAAATGGTGTTACTAGCGAAAAGAGGGAAGGACTTTAGTAGGATTTTTTTCAAGGATTTGACCAAAAAAGGGATATTCCATATTAAATATATGACAGCCATATTATTTATAAAATGTACCGCACTTGTCATCCGAAACATGCAAAGCTTCAAATGGTAAGCCTTACAAACATAATGACGGATTTTCAACTAACCATTTTTTTCCATTATTGAAAGCTAAAAAATATATATATGTTATAGTTAAAGTATGAAATCCGTTATTTTTTAAAATACCTAGTTATTCCATGAAATAACTGATCGTGTTCTTTAAAGAGTGTAATATGTTATTAATTTGACACTTTAACTAGTTATTTCGTAGAATAACGATCTGCAGCCCGTTAAAGTGTAAAATAATATATATATATATATATATATATATATATATATATATATATATATATATATCTCGCTTTTCAGTATAAGGTACATTTACGTTTCGTTTAACAATATGGAAAGTAGCGGGAAGAAAACCCGTTAATTTCGAATTCAAATAAAAATAATTTTTGAAGGATGGCCCAGTGTATCACCAAAAAAATGTTTTTGTTTTAGAAATAATGTTCTTTGTAATTCCAAGTGTGATTTTAGTAATCCTTATTGTAACAAATGATTTTATGGTACCTTTCCATAAATACCAATTATACGCGAAGATGGTGCATAAATTAGATAAATTGCTTCTTTTTCATTTTGATTGTCTATCATTAGTTTATTTATAGATTACCTAGTCATTCCATTTTAGATAAATTATTTATTTTACACTTTAACTGTCTCTCATTAGTTAATTTATAGAATACCTAGTTATTCTATGAAATAACTAGTTAAAGTGTCAAATTAATAACATATTACGCACTTTAACGGACGCGATCAGTTATTTCAGGGAATAACTAGGTATTCTATGAAATAACTGCATTATATATTTTAACGGTAAAATATATAAAGTTTGTGATTAATATTTATGTAGTTTACGAAACGTATAAAAAATTAAGCTACAATATTACGAAATTCAGAAACCGGATGAAACGAATATTTACACTATTAATAGCGCTGTGATAGCTGAGACTGAACCACGGTAGAAAAAAATCATGTAGTCAATACATAGAAGATATAAAAGAACTAAAGTAATACGCTTTTAATGTCAAAAAATTTGGTAGAACAATCTAAATTTTATCTGAAGGATTAATCTGAAAAAAATATATCCAATATACATGGTGAGCCAGCAAGTCGTCTGAGGAAACTGGCTAATAAATAAAAATATATTTTCAAAAAAATTAATATCAGAAAAATAATCACTGTAAACGAATAATTTGCATATAAAAAATGTGTTTAAACGAAAAACTGAAGACCAATTTATTAAAAGAGAGGCATAATGCTCCCTGTATAAGTTTGCAAAATATCAAAATAAGTCACTGTTTGAACACCTACTTTAAGCACTCTAAATGTTTGTTGTTGATACTGTATCCTACTTATTTTATCTGGCATGCTGCTATTTTATCTGCCGTACGTGCACGGCTTGTATTGTTGCTGTCTACTCATGCAACTTAGATTGTTGTGAGATTGGGAATTTGTTTTCCGCCCAATATCCACCAATTCCAAAATGCTACTTTTCACTATATCTGTCGATTGTTGGTTCAAATCCATTTACTGCAAGAAAATATATTGTAATAATTCCTCCTTTAAAGAATTATACGTTTTAGAAAAGAATGATTGTCTACAGGATTTTTCTAATGTAAATAATAATTGACATGAAATCAATAATTTTGTCACATTTTTATTTCAATACCTTTAGACGCCGTTTTGTATTTTCCATTTTAAAGTTTTTTTAGCTGTCTAGAAATGCTATTAGATATGATCAAGGCTAATTCTTAAAAAGGGAAATAACTGTATTTATTCGGAATTAAAACGATATATTTAAGCAAAAGGAAATTTCAGAAAACGTATGGTCTCTCTAACTATGTCAAATCAAGAAATGATTTATTTATTATATGTTTTTTTCGTATGCATACTTTGTAAAGAAGAAAATAAAAATGTATTTTAAGACTGATTATTGGATATTCTTTTGCGTCATTTTTCGAACAGTGTTTTCTATTAGAATTCTGTTTTTCAGTGAACGATATTTGGAACAGTGTTTATAACTCCTGTAAGCAAATGCAAATTAAGCTTGTAAATGCATTCTCTCTTCGACTTTCTCTTGTATTCAGACAATACAGTATCTCCTTTCCTGTTCTAATAAAAATCTTCATCTTCTAAACATAAATGAGGCGAGAGACAGCAAGCCTCCCTTCCTCTCAAAACGTTTGTGTTATGTTGTGTATTCGTACTGCGTTTTGTGTTTCTTAATATATATATAAAAAAAAATGTGTATGAATTTTGAGTATCTTCCTAGCAGCCAATTGAGTTCAAATTTCATCGCATGCAGCAATTTTTCTCACAAAATCGCAAACGAAATTTTATAAACTTTTAAATTGTAGTATTTTTGTATTATTGCGTTCACATTACCTTTGAATAAACAAGCAAATATTTCTTTGCTTAATGATGCATTGAATCTAAAACTTATTGCACATACACATTTTCGAAAATAAAATTATGTATTTTATTTCATTCATTTAGCCCAATGCATTTTTAATTTATCATGCCTACATAGAGACAGACAAATAGATATAATTCCAATTTTTATATATAATAATAATAATAATAATAATAATAATAATAATATATATATATATATATATATATTTCAAATTAAAGATGATGTGAAATGTTATTATCAGAATCAAAAGGCGAATTTTTTGACTTTAGCATACTTTTTCTGCGTATTTCGTGTATTAGAAAGGGGTGAAAACGGGATATAATCTGTTCTATTTTACAAAATATTGAAAATGAGTACAGCTTTTATAAAACCGGTACAAGGTACAATTTTTAAAATATTTTCTAATATTGTGGATTGAACTGTTTTATATTTTTTATGGAAGTGGGATTTCTTCGCATGAATATGGCGAGAAGTTGTTTTCCGTGGATGGTAAAAAGGATATTCTATTACTACTTATTTCCGAACATAGAAAAACTGATCTTATCATTATGTCTGTTTCTTTATGTGAGCAATTTTAAATAAGAATACTCTATATTCGTTGGAACAGCTGTCAGATCAATTTCTCTGAACTACATATTTCGAAATGAAGGTAAAAAGCGTCCTCTTAAGTTTTGAAGATGTTTGAAACATTAGAAATACAGGTAAAAGTCAATGTTTAAGAAATTTCTACTGGTGCGGTTTTATAATTTTTTTTTTCAATCAGATAATTAATTATGAACAGAAAAACATGAGGGGAAAATTTGTATTTCGATACGATATCTTTTAAAATTGGATATTTCAGCAAGTTAATTTTATTCAGATCTTAAAATTAATTTCACATTTTATTTGAACTGTGACAGGACTTTGAAAAAAAAAAAAAAAAAAAAAAAAAAAAAAAAAAAAACGCGTTTATCCTTTACAGTAGAATTTGATCCATTTTTTATCCCAAAATTTAATAAAAAGAAATCGAAAGCAAAAAGAGTCAATATTTTAACAATATTTAATACCAAAGTATTATATTTATAAGATTTTGTAAAAGTTTAAAAATAAATTAATATAGAATTCGGGTCGGGTCTGTCGGGTCTGGCCACTTGGTCATACCAAGCCGAATGAGAGTAGTTCTTTCGAATTAAGGCAGAAGTGTGCATCTTTCGTTGTTAACGAGCACCGTTAAGGTGAAAGTGTGACTTTACTCGAACATACAAGACACGATCCTTTTTAGGGGGTGGTCGAACTCATTCATCCATCCGCAAATCAGAATTTCGATCCAAATCAGAGACCGACTCATTCCTGATTCATTATCCCCTAGAGGTATAATTTGTTATGGGAATTCGGTGACCTTTGCAGTCACAACTTATTTAACGGGCATTAATGCTTTCATTGCTGGATATGCGGTAATAATATGTAATTGTTTTTGCTACTTTTTTTAAATGTTATTATTTAAATAACATCGATAATACAGCCCAACTCGAAAGATCAATTTTAAACGTTTTTCGTTTGCAAAGAAATATCTAAGCACCTCTTTTTATTATTCATTTATTTCATTAATTTATCACTATTTATTTATTTTTGCAACTGAAATTATTTGTTCCGATATTTTGTTTTCAAATTTTCAAAAATTAAAATGAATGACCTTTTTAAATATCCGTACCCTAATATTAATGATACTATTTATTTAGGTCGGGACGCATCATTTGTAAAAGTCATTTATTGAATAATTTCAATAAATAAATTTTTTAAGATTATTAATAATGATATTTATCGTTACAGATATACCCAACTCATTTATAAATAAATACAGTAAATTAATTACTACTAGAATTTATAACATTTTTTCTTTCGTCTTTGTTGTTCCTTTTATTATATTAGAATCACAACATGATTAAAAAGAACAAAACAATTTCCTGGAACGTATTATAGAATCAAAATAAGTTACACACCCTTGCTGTGATTTCGATAGATATCATAGGATTTAGGAGCATAGCACCATCACAGAAGAAACGAAACAAAAAGAATAAATTCTAATTTTAAATAATTACGAATAATGATAATAAACAAGTTTCAGTTAGGCTTTGGGCCTGGAAATGATTTCAAAGAATAAAGCCCTTATCTACAATAGTATGAAATAAAATGGAATTATATTGTATGTGCTTGCAGTAATTAAAAAAAAAAAAAGAAAAAAAAAGAAAAAAAAAAAAAAACATTTTTCTAAAACCACAGGAATTACATGATGAAAGTTTTTCTCTGTATTTTGAGAAACAAACCACAAAGGAGTTTTTAAGGTGTTTGTTTTTTAAGGAGATTTTTTTTTCACTTTTAATAAAGTGCATTGAACTGTGTTTATTTTTATTTTAAACAAGCCATTAACTTTTTTTGTCTGTAAGAATGAAAATGGTTTTACAAGTTTTCGATTAATATTTATGTTTCTCACAATCATAATTACATTGATTTTCATTAATGTGGTAAAAAATACAAATAAAGAAATAAAAATTAATTTTTGAGTTTTAATTTTTATGCAAATTAATTAGTAGAAATCTTTACTTACTGTAAGATAATAAACAAAATAATAAATAATTTTTTTAACATTAACATTCCAAACAAATATCTAATTACCTGAAATTAGTAAATGATGTTATCACTACGCAGGGCTGAGTTAAAAGTTTGATCCTACATTGAGTTCCACTCAATACAATGAGCTAACTAATTTCAGCTAACAAAATAATAACTCATTATTTAATTAGTCGCAAATGCAAGATGCCCAAAGGATTCGAAATTTTAATTAAAGCTGGTCATCTTATTAAGAATATCACTTAATCAAGAATTTCCATTGAACAAAATTGAAATATTAATTATCTACTTTTTTTCAGCGATTAACAAATTTAAAAATTAAAAAAATAAATTAGTTTTAATTTTAAAAAATCAATTTAGCTTTTGTTGAAATTTAAACGGAATAGGAAAGAAATTTATCTAACTAATTATATTCATAAAATAATAGATGATGACGTGTGATGTTAGTGTTGGCAATATTTTTTGATGACGCGAATTGACACAAACCTTTTTCGTTTAATCACAAATTGATTCATTTCTTCGTGTATTTTTTTATCTCCTTCTATGTAGTCTAGACTATTGATACAAAATTTTTAAAAGCACAAGGACATAAATTCGACGAAACAGATTTGAAATTAAATAACATCTAATTTTTATGACAAATATGTTTTCCAACTCTTTTTAATGCTTCCATCCGCTCTTGCTGAATCAGTTTTAAAATTAAAGTTAAAAAGATTTATGAAAAAGAGTCTGTAGACAAGAATCGAAAAAGTAAAAAAGAATTCGGTTGTTGTTTTTTGCTATATATTCAGCAGTTCATCTGATGCTATCAATTTATTAATCGCTGACTTAGTAAACAATTTCTATATAGGCATGTGCGTAATCAAGAATAACGAAATTCCATTTGAAAAAAATTAAAATTTCAATTATTCTGTTACATTAAATACATTTTAATTCGTGGTGGGTTTTTTTTTTTCTCATTTTTTACTTTCACGTTTACGTAGTATGGAGAAAGTTAATTAACACAATTAACTTTTACATATTTTAAATTAACACAAAGAGAGTTTAGAATTTGATTTTTTAAATCAATCAATCCATTATTTATTTATTTAAAAACGTATTAAAGCTTACAACAGTAAACTCATTAGAACTTGCATTGTACATAAAACTTAATAATTAAATTTAATAAAAAGTTGAATTGCAAAATATTACCGAATGTAATTTATAGCGTTTTATTCTAAATGGCCTTTTGCCATAAATAATAGAGATAACTTGCATTAATTTCCAGGGCTTATTTGCTAATACTTCCGATTATTATATTATTTACGTGAGTTACATTTTAGAAACTTTTTACACTTACAAATAATCATGTTCAGTTGAGAAAAGGCAATCAATAAATAATCTAATCAATTTCATTTGCCCTATTAAATTCGAAATCTAGCAGTTGTATTCATACTTTAAAAAGTGAATAATCAGTAAAATAAACCGATTTCCTCCCAATGTGGCTCTGCCCCCCCCCTTCTTAATTTAGAAGTAAAGGAAAAATAAAACAATTAGAGTTGAACCAAAAAAGTATGACTTTCAAGTACAAGAAGTATTTACATGGGAACAATTACCAACAGAAAAGAAAAAAAAAGCAAGAAGTTTTTTTGTTTTTTTTTTCTTTGCAGAATAAAATTTGGACATCAAGAGGAAAAAAAATCACAGATTTTAGGAACAGTTGAAATGTAGATTGATCAACACTTTCAACTATTCCTAATGTATATATTTCTATGCCCTCGAATCAAATTGTCTGATGGTGACAAATTGTTATTAAGATCAACAATTGCTCTCGCGTTACGTGTCTTAATAACAATGCAATTTGGCAATAACAAAATATTTTCAATTGCTTTATTTTTAAATAAAAAAAATTTAATGAGTGTCTACCTCAGAAAACTACAATAGGAATTACAAGCATCATATTTCAATGCATGATCTTTTTTTGTAATCTTAGTTTGAAGGTAAAAATCGATCAATTAAGAGAAGAAATAAGATAATTAGTACCGTGACTAAAAATTAAATTAGCTACTTAAAAAATTAAACTTATTTAATTGTTTATGTAATTAATTAATGCGCATGGGCAATTAATGTTAATCAAGATGCTCCAATTTAAATTACGTAAATTCCAAGATTAGTAAGTAGCATGGCATCACAGCTCATAGATAATAAGCCAATGGTGAATTTCCAATTAGGCAATTAGTGCCTCTAAACTTAAACGGAGCAGCAACAGGTGAATTAAAAACTTTATTTATTAATTTCCTCAATAAAGAAGTTTGTAAACGATGTAAATTATAAGAATTAAAACAATATTGACATTTTATCAAGTGTAAATGGTTCGATTCCGATTTCTTTGATTCTGTTCCTTAATTATTAGAAAATTTATGAAACAAATCATCTATGTGTATTTATGATATGGTGTACCAACATGGATGCTGGGCACTCTAGAACCACAACAGATGAACAAAAACAAGTATATATATCCTTTAAAGAGAATGAAATAAAAAGTATTAATCTAAACTAATCATTAGCATGTTCAAAATGCACCGAAATATAAAATTAAAGGGACCATCTCATTAAAAAAGGAACTTCGTAATATGCCCTGTCTAGATCTGTCTATTAAATACACTTTATAAAAGGTAACCGAAAAATTATTTCTGGTGTGTTTACAAAAGGGTTATTTTTAACCTTTTCAAGTTGGAACTCTTTTTTTTTTTTTTCCTTTAAAATATCTCCATACCCCACTTTTTGTTCCAAAATTCTTTCTTCGTTCCTCTATATAGAAAATGTTTGCCACCTTAGTGAGATTTTAACATTGAACAATTTCAAAATAAATATAATTAATCTAAAATAATTATTAACATGTTAAAAATTCACCGAAATATAAAATTAAAGGGACCATCTAATAAAAAAAAAGAGCTTCGTAATATACCTTGTCCAGATCTGAAAAATACCTAAATTAGTCACTGTGACAGTTACAATTACATTTATCACGTGAAATGTGAATTTATTAAATACTTTTTATAAAAGATAGCCGAAAAATTATTTCTGGTATATTTATGATAGGGTTATTTTTAACCTTTTCTACTCTGAGTTCTTTTTTTTTTTCTATAAAAAATTTCCATGGCCCCATTTTTGTTCAAAAATTATTTCTTCTTTCCTCTATGTAGAAAATTTTTACCACCTTAGTGAAATTCTTACATTGAAAGATTTCACAAAGGCGTTTGATATCAGACCTTTTTATAACCCAAATTCGATTGCACAAGATGTAGTTTAAAAATCCTAATCGATGTCAATAGTTCTTAATTTTTGGCTGGAAATGTCAGATAAGATGTCTTAAAGATATACGAATATTATATAAGCGATTACCTTTTTAATAAAAAGCTATAAATCAAGGGGGAGAGAACGAACTTCTGAAATACAATTATGATAGAAATTACCTGTTAATAAAAACATATCGCCCTTATAAACAAATAAAAATCAGTAGCACAAACGGTTAAATACCATTACGGTAATGGTAACAGTGGCATAATTAGAGTGGAACAGTTAAGACAGTTATTCCAGGTATTATTACAAAGGGACAAATATTGTGGTATAAATGAGTTCTGATTAAATAAAAATTAGATTTCTTCAACTCTAGAGAACTAAAATAAAATTTCTTAAAAAATAAAAAATAAAGATTTATTTTAGTATCTCAATACATCATCTCGAAAATTCACAGATTCAAATCAATATTTGAGTTCCCTATATAAATATCGCATCTGATATTAACAATAGAGTCATAAACGTGTGCGACTAATAAGCAAACACAAGTATAAACAAACCATTTCGACAAATATTTGATAAAATTAAATTCAATGCGAAAGCGGATTGAATATAAATAAATGCAGGTCATTATAGTTTTATTCACCAGATATTTCCATCAATCAGCAATAAATAAACAAAAAGCGAATTGTGTTTCGAAATAGTTAATATTCTTTGTAATTGCTTCACCTAAATAAAACAAGAAAAGCTGGAATAAATTTTAGTAATAATAAAAGTGCCAAATATAGATATTAAAAACAAAAAAAAAAATCGTCGTCAGGGAAGGTAGCGTACAAAGATTAATGAATTATTACTTTGACTCGAATGTTTTGTCACTTCTTTGTGGGTGAATTGAATTTATTTCGCTTAAGTTCGAATCAAAACCACCAAGAAAGAAACAAGACATTTTGTTTCAGCCCATAATATTGGCGTTAGACAAGAAAATATAGTGATTACATCTCTGCCAAACTAGTTTAAATTGAGTTCTTCAGTAATTATTTAATAGCTGCAAAATTCTAGAAATAGAATGATTAATCGAACAACTTCTTTGGAGTTGCATAATCTCATTAAACTCCATGGTGGATATAACTTTGATAAAAATTTGAATTATTTCCATTTACTGAAATTTACTAATGGGTTCTCAGTTTTATTTTCTTAAAGATGCAAAATTTTAATCTCATAATCTCTACTTTATTTTTTTTTTATTATTAGAAAGCGAATGATTTGCTTTGTAGAACCTTCTGCGTGATTTTTAATCATACATATGGCATCACTTATAATTCAGTTTATAAATAGTAAAGCAGTCTGTAAGTATTATCATGTTAAAAAAGTGAAATGAAATTATTTTTTTCTTGCAATATGTTTCTGAAAAAGAACAGCTCTGGAATATAGCATATAAAATCTATCGATTAAGTAATATCAATAAAAGTGGAGTCATAAATATGTGATTATGATGAGATAAGAATATTCTAGGTTTGTTCACTTGTCAGTTCATTTTTCCAAGACGACTTCACTAGAACTAAATATGATGGAAAATTTAAAAGTTAAATGATTAAAAATATGATGCCATTTGTATGGCAATATTATCACGATAGAATAAAGTTTCAAAAAAATTACATCCCAAGCCTTTTATAAAGCAGCCTCACGGCTGGATTTTTCCTGCTTGTGGGAGAAATCCAGCTGCTTCTGGATGAAATGAAAGAGAGAATGAAACAATAGAAAGGAAAACATGGTTATCTGAAATTCGTGTTTGTGTGGTTTTATCTATAGATCAAATGAATTCAAACTATTATTTTTTTATTTTACTTGCTGACGTTTTTTATAGAGATTCGTTTCAATCCTTTTTCTGACATTTTTAGTCGTTTCTTCTGGGTATACGAATCTCTCTTCTGAATATCACAGCATGTGTCCGACTTGATACATCTCTCTTAATATTGTTACGAAATTCTAATTTGCCTCTCAACATGGTTAGTTCCCTGGTAAGGAAGGTAATTTTATAAATAGCTCCGAAGAATGCTGAACAGATGCGGAATAAATGGCACTCGGTCTTGGTAACAAAATAGAATATTCATCTATAGGAATTTTGGTGATAGATGATTTAGAACGAATATTATGATGATGTCTCTAGAATCTTCTTTACCCTATCACGAAATTATTTTAAATAATCGGGCGACAGAGCTGGAGGCAGTCAAGTATAGGGGCAGCATTGAGTCATGTGGTGACAAGCCCTTCGTATATTCAAGAACAGCCAAGAATGAATATCTGTTGAATTCAACTCAGAGTAGACAAAGGAGAATAGCAGACGAATCAGAGCCATGAACAGTCAGTCATACGGAATCTCTCTTCTGTGGATTTCTCTGAGTGCTTTGTGTTGTTATGGTTATCTGCTACCGATTTGATATTTGTATACTATCACTTACTATAACAGACCTTGTTTTTCTATATGCTTTGGCTGTATTGTGTTGGCTGTGTGTTCGTGCTGTATAAAAGCAATTATTTGTTACTGAGCGGTTGGACCTTGCTCACAATTCATCAACTGCAACAGACCCTTGATTTTTGGATTTTCAAGGATTTTCTAGGATAATAATATTTACAAAAGTTTGTTTTTTATTAAAGCAATGATAACATGTAACCAAAAAAATATATTTGGCATTGTCTCAACAGACAGGAATATATGTAATCCGTACCTAAAACTATGAAAAGCAATATTGTAAAATGTACTTAGAAATGCCTTTTATTAATTATTTTAATAAAATTAGAGAAAAATAATGTAAGGAAACAAGATTGTTGCCACCAAAAAGCTGCACTTCTTCCAGCTTAAAATGAATTTATTAATTCACATCTTTATCAAACGAATTAGATTTCCATTGATGGATTCACCCATGTACCAGTACTCAAACCCATTAAAAATGAAATTAGTCCTTTTTTTTCTTCCCTCTTGCAATAAGTTTTTTCATTTTCTCGTATTCGAATTTTTTAACAATTGTAATAGTTTCTCTATACTTTGTATAAATAAAAAATAAAAATCCAGATTTCGAACAATTTTGTTTATGGATATCTTGGGGAAAAAATTATATGCCAGTCTGTCTGTATATTATTAATGTTCACAAGTTTTTGTTACTCGAAAATTTAGATAAATAAGACAGAATGTTAAAGTTTTTCAATGTTTACATTTCAATCGTACTTTTTAAAATCTACCATGTCATATGTCTAATGCTTTTTAAGCGCTCATAAAAAAACACTACCAAACTGATTAATGGATAAGCCCTTCTTATTTTAGATGCAGGCGTATAGAATGGCATTGTGTTTAAGAAAGATTCTGCAACTAAATCTCAATGAAATATAGGAGTCTGAAAGCCAAAAAACCTGACATCTTTAAACTGATACCTCATCAGAGCACTTTGCACCAACTAGTTCTGTAATGAATACGGATAGATGATCAATAGATGAGAAGTACAAAAAAAAACTTAGAGTAAGGGGAAAGAAAAAAGGACTAGTTTCATTTTTAATGGGCTTGTGTACTGGTACATGGGTGGATCGATCAATGGAAGTGGCACTTTAACGATCCAGTTGTAAATTAATAATTTCATTGTAGGTTGCAAGAAGTGTAGCGTAAACTGTGAATGGAGTCGCATACTATAGCCATTTTTACTTTTCTTTCAAGGGGTCGAAATAGTTTGTTCTTTTTTTATGCATACATTCTCATATATGAAATGCATAAAAAAAAAACCATTGCAATTGTCAAAAAAAAAAATCGTGATTTGGGCGAATTTCCAGTTTGAAAACTTCCGAAAAACACATATTCCGAAATATATGACTGTTTGTGAAGACGATAACTCAAAAGTCCTTTCAAATGGACAGGTGAAATCTGGTATATGGTCTTAGTATCAAATTTGTAGATTTATAAAATTTTTTAACGAAATCCATATTGCGAAAAAGTAAATTTGTATCAAATTTTGTAACAAAATCTCCAATGGATTTGCTTTCGTTGATTTGTGTGTTTGCATGCATGTAAACTCGACAACTTTTGAATGAAATATGTATTGTAATTTTAACATTTAAAGTGTACATCTTTATCAAATTTTGAACCAAATCTGTCAAAGAGTTGACAATTTTTCAACCTTTACTTTCGCATGTATGTAAGGTCGATAACTTAACGCAATTAATTGGATAAATAAAATTTGGTGCACAGTTTCAGAATAATTGTCAAATTTTAGGCCCGTAGATTTGTATCAAATCCAACGAAAAATCGACTATATGTCTGTTTGTACTTTCGAATGCATATAAGCATTTATTCATAAGAAAATTCAGCGTTTTAAATATATGAAATTTAAAATTGCATCACTGAGTTAAATTTGATTTCAATCATTCGGAAAAAATGCGTTTAAAATAAATATTCTGTTTTCATTAATTTTATTTATTTATTATTTTTATGGTACTTTACAAAACTCATGGGTTCTTTCCTATAAATAAATATTTGAACTATAATGGCGACTTTGCTCACGGCCCATGATTTTATGCTAAAGAAGACAGAATTCCTCTATTGCAGAGTATGCGATAAACTTTCGAACAGATTACTCCCTCTAGTAGACTTAAATGTTTCAACAAAAGAAAATTCTAATTTCCAATTCTAACAAGAGAAGAGATCAAATAATTTCCTAATGGTGAGTAGAGTTACCATAGGTAATGAAGCAAATATTTGCTGCTTGTTTTGATCGATATAATTTTACTTATTTAAATAGGCCTACTTTGACTACTTCAGGTATGACCATAATTACATCGATGGATTTGTTACACTTAAAAAAAACATTTTTGCGACTCGTTAAGCAAAGAAATTAGAAATTTTTCTTATTTGCTGTTTGGAATATAAGTATTACATTATCTTAAGTATACAGGCCCAGTTATATGGCTAAAAACGCCAACAAAAGCACTAAAATATGCTGTCATTTGATTGTTATCCCTACTAATTATAAATGTGTGTGTGCTTGCGTGTCTATTTGAGCGTGTGTTAGTGCTTTAAAAGTCAGTTCATTTGTCCAAGAACCATCAAAATTTGGCGTATATATACTTTGGACGGTAAAAATGTCCATATTAAGAAGATTTTTTAAAATTTTAATGAATTAAATAGTAAATGAGGTTTTAATGCTTTCCAGCGTTAACTTCAGAAAATTTCATTATAAAAAACAGCTTTTTACATCGTTAAAAAAATGTGAAAAAAAATCCCTTTTTTCCCAACGAAATCGATTTAATTGTTTTTTCTGAATTTTGGTTATTTTATTTTTTCTGTTTACAAAATAAAATTTTCTATAATATTCTTTATTGTTGCAATAAAATCCAATACATTTTCAACCTTTCATCACATTTAAATTAATAGTAATGATTTGATCAAATAAAAAAGTAGAATTTCAAACAATTCTTTTAAATACTGGCATATATATACATAAGAACAATTTGTTCTAATCTAGGTTAAATATTTTCTATTTAACAACAGTCGAGGGTTGAAGGTTTATAGTGAAAAGAGTTCATGGAAAGATTTCTCCATCAATTCGGAGAAAAACACCAAAAGATGCTAACAGGGTGGAGCGTGCCAACGGCTACTCCAGGATGCAGCGTAAATAATACCGCAGTCCGCAATCCAACAAGTCTTTCTTTCATCAAAGAAAATCCCACTCTGTATCTCTGTCCAAATTCCGCTTTCTCAATTCCCATTAGTTCAAGTGAGCTTTCCGTCGGCCAATTATTCAGCAAGAATTTCACTCCTTTGTGGCGCCAGCCTGGTGTGCGAACCGTCCATCAATGGCACGTCCTAGCAACTGGCTGCTCTGGAACACGTGTCGATGATAGTCTCTTCACAAAGGGGATCATTTGAACCTAGAAGTTTGACATTCCTTTACTTTGAAGGTGCGATAGGTTCTGCCCTAACAATGATCTTCACGTGTGATCTTTCAGCGGAATCACTCATGACCAGAAACAACGACTGCTCTGCGATAAGAAAACCAGCATGTTTTTCTTCTTCTGCTGTAAGTTCCCTCAGTTTATTCACGGAATGATTAATAACATGCAATTAGAAGATTCAGTATCTGAACGCATTCTGCATTATGGAATTCGACTCCATTGCTAAGTTTCACGTGAACAATATATAAATTGGATGTGAGATTCTTAAAATAACACGAATTTAATATCTGTCTTAATCTGATGCTTAATTATACGTTATTGAGGAAATTATGAATACCAGAAGTTATGCCTAGCAAAATTAATTGAAATTGAAACAATCAATATTCTTGGTGAACAGGCTGGTCGTTAAAGGAGGCTAATATGAGATAAAGTGAAACTTTCAAAATAAAACTAAATAATAATAATAATAATTGAAACTATTTTAGGATTCTATGAGTATTTTTAGACATCAATCATCAAGAAGACCTTATTGACATGAAAACAAGATCTCAAACGACGCACCTTGCATTCGAAATTCACAGATGCATGATATTCTTATGAAATTAATAATTAACTATTTTAAATTAAATTTGTTTGAATTTTCAATCATAGTTGCTTTAAAATGTTAGTCAGCTTGATTTTTTGTAAATTACATGCTATAACCTTTTTTTTTTTTTTCAAAACGGTCTGTGCTATTTTCCAATCTTAACATTGAGAAAATTATTGAGGTACACACTTTGTCAACTTGAGAAAGTTGAAAGCCTGATTTTTTTATCCTATGACCTAGCGAAACTATAAAATTCTGGCAAAGAAAAAAAGAAGAAGAAAAGGGTGTGCGCTCTTTATTTATACTGACTAAAAAGCATCTGGCAGAGAGTCTTGATTCATTGGTGAATAAGTTCACATCACACCAACCCTTATAAGCCTCCTATCGACCTTTTAAATACCCTTGCGGATTGCGTATAGTCGAACATTTTCAGACACTCGGCTCTGCATCATCGAATTGGAACCAATACAGAATCTATAATCGATGCAGAAACCTGTCAGAACTTGCACAGCGTAAAGTGGAAAGTTGAAAGTTTGATCAATTCATACGCATTTCTATATATAAATACTCAAGTACCCGGATAAGGAGGGAGGGACTTGAATTATGTAGTGGGTGGGGCATTGCAGTCTATTGTAGCAAGTCATTAATCTATTGGATTGGAAGGCAATGTTTGAATAATCGGCTTAAAGTATGAGTCAGGTTGGAAATCGTGTGAAGTTCTACCATTTCATTGATGAGACTTGAAATGTTGGTGAATCAGCTGCATAAAATGAGTAGATAAAGCAGTAAAAATGTTGTGTATTCAAAATATATCATCTGTGTTTTTTTAATGTTTTTTCTTTCCATTTTGTATTTATTAAATATCGACCATTTGCAAAGTAATGAGTATTTATGGAACCTCTAAATTCTGCAGGCTCCTTTTTCTGTAAATACATTGGTCTTTCGTTTCTAGAATTAGCTTACAGATTATAAGAAAACAATGATCACCCATATATAGACAAGCTGTAGAATGATACTTAAAACAAATAGAAAAACCTAAAATTATTAATACTAATTTTAACTTCATAGTATTTTTAGATTAAAACACTTTCTAAAGTTTACATGATCTAAAAGTCGTTGTGTACAGAATGCAAAGCTTTTCAGTAAAGACTTCTGGGGCCTAGAGTTACCGAATCTGATAAATAGCTACTTTGTGGGTAATAAGTAATCGTTAAGAAAGGGTTTTTAAAATTTTCTGCAGATTATAAATTAATTCAAAATCTTCTCTTTTTTCTTAATATCTCCTATAACTACATTTTTACAGCATTTGTAGTTTTTCGATGATGCCAATTTTATTTTTCTGCCACTTTAAAAAAAAGTACATTTTTCAATATAATTTACTAGAATAATTTTTTTACAGTTAGAATAAAATTCAAACACGTTTCATTACTTTATAATATCCTTCAATAGCGAATTTTTGTCAGTAGTAACATTAGAAACAAAAAAAAAAGAAACATTTTTGAACATTAATTTCAAGGCAGAATTTTCGGTTTAATTAACATGATTAGGTTTTTAATCTGGTATATTTATCTATAAATTACTACTATAGATGCAACTACTGATAAAATCAAGTCGAACAAAGGCTATATAGATAAATAGAATCTGAAATACTATTACAATGTGATACTTTGGACTAGATGTTCGATTCCTACTCCTCCTCGTCCTTTTTTGCCTGGAGAAACAAATATTTAACTGAAACCTGTTACTTATTAATTCATGCAGTTTAAGATATTATTAATTTGCAATTAAGTAAGTAGATGATTAATTTAAAATAAACTATACAGAAATAGGCAAAAATTTGAAATTATGAAGATATTTCTTATTTTTGGTATGTTCTGATTCTAAGAATTTGTTTAACAATCAACTGTAGTTATTTTTCTACCAGTTTAACGTTGACTTCAACTTGTAAAATAAAGTTAATATATTGAAAGCACAATTTTTTATATAGATGAATCATTTGCATTTTAACATAAAATAAAGAAAAATGGAACATATCAAAGAAAGCGATGTTTTCATTGGGGATTGAAATCAGATGTTTCATGACTGTCCAGAAAAATTTATTTTCTAGTATGTTTTACCGACACTAAGATATATTTAAAGTGAACAATAAAAAGATCATATTACGTGAAGAGGAAGTAAACATCCATGTGGGGAAAAGTTCTTTCTCGTATCCATTTGCTAAAAAAAATTTCTGTCATAATTAAAATAAAAATACATGTAATTGAATGTTGTTTGATATTATTGTTAGAAAATTCTTAAAAATCAAATCCATACTTATTGCTTCGCATGAAAATGTGAAAAACTTTTACTATTATGATCACATCTTCTTAATAAATTTAATCTTAAAAGAGAATCATTTGGTATTTAAAATTATACAGAAATAATAACTATTAAGTAATCACTTAAAATTATATAGAACGGAAAGATGAAATTCCTATCATTGAAAAACAACTGATTTAGAAATTTGATGAACTAAGGAATATTTGAAAATTGATTTGCATCGCTGCAAATCTAATTTTGAAATGTGTTAACAACTAAAATTCTAAACTTGTACTACTGAAAAAAAAATTTCTTTTGTAATTTCAAGATAGATCAAAGATTATTATTATTCGATAACAAATTCGGAATTATCACTAAAAACTTTTGAAATAACGCTTCTTTTTTTTAAACTAAAATGCGATTTAAAATTCCTCCAAGGTCTTCTATATATATTTGTGTCAAATTTGGGAATTCTGCATCAAATGATTCAATCTATAATGTTCTCTATAGATTGAATCTATATTTGAAACATTTTTTTTTTTAATGTTAGAAGTGGAAATTGATAATAAGGATTAAATGTGGATGGTTAGTTGACCTAAAAGAAATTGCATAAGATTGTGTGAAAAAATGTTTTAAAAAATCAACACTGTTTTTAGATTCTTATTTAAACAAAAAAAATTTTTTAGTAAAAACTAAATATGTTTTAAAAAAACTTGATGTAAGGAAATTAGATAAGTTTGAAATAAGAAATTTTAGCAATTATTTGTATAAAAGTTTCCTGCATTAAAAATGTTTTTGAATATATATTTCATTGTTTCTGTACTTAAAAATTTAGATAAAATACACACAATATATTTAATATTTAGAATAATCACATAAGAAGATTACAACAAAAAATCATGTTTATTTCATAATGTTTAACATTGGCTTTCTTAATTTACCAAAAAAAAGTTTATCCATGCTTTTTGAAAATAGGAATAATACTTTATTCCTTATTGCCATCTATTTGTCTTATATATATAAGAATATGGTAACTTATACACTTTTTGCGCATAATATACCGCAAGAAATCCTGTGGAATTTCTAGGATGATCAAGTATTGTGTTCTCTTTCCTGAAAAGATTTTATGATAGTTAAGTGTACAATCCTATCACTTTTTGCAATGAATCCAAATCTTTTTAAAGTACCTTAGCTCTTCAGAGACGAAGTTTTGAATTGTTTTCTGATAAAAATCGATATTTTTTATTTTATGTTGAGACTCTTGATTCGGGTTCATTCTCGGATTGTAAAATGCTTAGTATAAATTTTATGTCCTCCCTCATTTAACTAGAATGACTCTAATTTTTTAAAATTCTAAAAACAAAAGTAAAAAAAAAAAACATTTTTTTACAATAAACCTAAATACAATAAACTGACTTCTAGAAAAATCAAATAATTAAATTAATTAAAAAAAATCAATTTAGCTCTTTTTAATAATGACGCCCTGAATATGTGCCCAATTAAAATATATACTTGGATAGCAATGACAATGATAAAATTAAATTGCGAAAAGCGCTGGTATTTTTATCACTTACATTCGCGTTAAAAATTATTGGAGTGTTTTGATTCTGAGTCTGCCATAAAGCGAAGAAGATATTAGAATTTATATTTGACCTCTTTAAAAATTTTTGTGCTCTTCACGATTTAATAACTGAGTTCAGGATTCGAAAACCCATGCTTTTCATTTTCTACAATTCTGAAACTTACCAAGTTTCGTTTAGGTTGTAAATTCAACGAATTCACAACCTAATCGGTGGCTTAGTTAAATAGATCACATTAAATGGAACATGGGACTTTTTCTTTGTTTTTCCTTCATTTTTTATTTATAGAATATTGGCCATTTGCAAATTTATCAGTATTTATGAGACCTCTAAATCCTGAAATTCTGCAATTCCGAAACTTGATAGGTTTCATTTAGGTTATGGAATCATTTATCATTCAAATATAGTGTCTATAGTATCGTTTAAATTTAAAGGACTTCAAGTGTTGTCTGATTAGATTTTTTTCAACAGAAAAAGAAAGACTATATTATTTAGTCTTTTTATTCCTTAATTAATCAATTGATTATTATTATTACTTGTTTTTTCCTCTCTCAACTGTCTCTCTCTTTTTCTAACGGGAAGACTGTTGATATCTTAATCGTAATCGTTTTTCTGACTGATGATTGTGTACTACTGCGATTTGTCTAGAGTGGGTAACGTTGATGAAACGTAACGCTATTAGTAATGCTATGAGAAAAGGATTTATCGCAGCTAATACCGGCTAGATTAGTATTACAGTTTTATTACAAAATTTTATTTAAAGTACAGATCACATTTTATTATGAGCCCACTGCACTCTATAGCCTTTCTTTTTGTGCTTTGTTTTACATTAACATCTAGTGATGAACATACTCATAAAGTAAGTTTATTTCTGCAAATGTCCGTATCATCAGTTTCTGCTTCATTACATATTTACTATTAATTCTTTTCATATATTGGTTTTCATAAGGCAGCATTGAATTTTTACCTATGGTGTTTTCGATTGTAATAACACAAAACTAATCATTCCGGTTTGCATATTTATGATCGTTAAGAAACTGAATCTCTCATTTGTTGAACAAATAAAATTTTCTTTTATAAGCCGATCATGCCTTCCTCAAGTAAAATCTTTTATGTTTATCATAAATGCATTCTTATAACGTATTTACGTAA
Organism: Argiope trifasciata; assembly: GCA_026543055.1. Taxonomy (NCBI): domain Eukaryota; kingdom Metazoa; phylum Arthropoda; class Arachnida; order Araneae; family Araneidae; genus Argiope; species Argiope trifasciata. The sequence goes on from JAPMOQ010006023.1 coordinate 313,199, forward strand.
GCAAAATTTTCGCAAATGTTATTTGAATGCGCAAAATCCAGGTCAAAAAATAAATTTTTAAAATTATTAATGAAAATATTTTTGATATGGGGCGTGCATTTACCTTTAATGTTATTAAATATGTTAATTTCTTCTATAACTGATGTATTATTTTTTTCATGAATGATCATGACAGGTGAAAACTTTTGGTATTTTTTATTTTGTATTAATTTTATTAATATTCAGAAAGAATATTTATTAAACTGACACATAATGAGATTGTCATATGCTGCAACAATCTGATGCTTGATTATTCAATAAATTTACTGTAAAAATAAATGAATATGCAGCAAAACAAAAATATAATTGCAAAAAAAATGTTCTTTAAAATATGTGAATTTATCATATCACTGTCAGAAATGAACAGAGAATTTTAGAAATACTTTGATGATAAATTTATTGCTATATCAATGGTATATGAAAAAAATTCCATTATAAAAAAATAGCATTCCACCATCTCTTCATTTAAACATTATAATAAAAATATAAGACAAAACTTTGACTTGATTGTTTGATTTTTGAATATGTTTAGATTAAGGTTTTCATTTGACTGACTTGATTCTTATTTTCTGAAATCTTTTTTCAATGCTTAAGACATTATTTAAATTAGAAAAGTAATAAATTTTTGCCATACTGTTTATTTTAACTGCCAATTTTTTTTTCCTCCCTGATATTAAAAATAAGATAAATTTTAAGGCTTATATTTTTAAAACATTAATTCATTTTGTACCAGTTTGGTTTACATACATCTTTTCGTCCATAAATAGGCATAGAATATGCTAATATTTTGTAAAGTAATTATTAATAATGATTACTCATGATGAGAATTATTCATTTCATGAAACTAATAATTTTTTAAAATTATTATTAACCTTAATTTGACAGAATAATTAATATTTTGTTTGTACACATAATTAACAATCTCTATTTTTAGCAACAAATATGAAACATCAGATAATCACTGATTGATAATGAAAAATGTTGATAATTAACATCAATAATTGATTATTAAAGATGTTTGAGGGGGAAGAAAAGAAATAAGCAAAATTTTAATTTTTGAAAAAACCATAGAACATTGAAAAGGCAAAAATATTAAAAAATCAGACAGATAAAGTAACAAAATTTAAATAAATTAAAAATGTTTTAACAAAATCTGCACATGAAGACCAGATATTGAATGTATTTGCCTCTTGTAAAAGGATTTTATGCTTTAAATTAGAATTTTTATTTAAAGATTTAAATGAATTGAAATATAGAGCTATACTTTGTTATTTTATTTTTTTTAATAACAGCTTCTTTTTTTAAAAAAATTATTTTATAGTTTTATATTTTTCTTTTAAAGAAGACAAATGTTGATAAATGTATCCATTTAATTTTCTGTAATGGATATAGTTATATCTTTACAAGACTTAAAAGATTTTTTTAAATAAAAAGATATGTAAATTTATTGCTATCATACATTTTATAAGCTTCACTGAATTTTTAGTGTTAAGAAGTATAAAGCTTTTTCTGCAGGAATTTTTTTTTTTTTTTTCAAATTATTATTCTTTAATAAAAGTATGTTATCAAACAAGTAATATGATTGCAGAAAGTCTAGGTAAATATATTAATAAATATATTATATGTCTTAAACAAAGCATTTATTATTATTTTTATTCAAAAAATAAGATTATTATTATTTGTTACATAATATTATTTCATTTGAAACTAAATAACCAAACATTAATTTATAATTCAGTTTTTTTGAATTATTTACCTATTTTTTAATCATTTTGATCTAAAAGCAATGTATCAATTTTCTTTTAGGAACTTTTTTGACATTTTAAATAGATTATTATTAAATTTATTTAGGATTTTTTTAAATTCTAAGAAAACACATGACAAATAATGAAGGAAAAAGAGAAGGCTAATTGATATTTACAGCTGCTGGTTTATTTAGTGATTTTCACATTATATCGACCTCCATTTTTATAATATCTTTGCATTATAGCTTCATTTACTGTTGATTTGATGCAGATAATTTCGGTTGGAGATGTTTTTATTGTTTTGGCACTTTATTGCAGGGTTCATAAATAGTGGCAAGCTCCAAAATTTCTAAATAACTGTTAAGCAATTACATGTTTGTTTTATTATGCCTTGCAGAAAAAAATTATTAATCATATTTCTTGTTAAGTTTAATAATGCTACAATTTTTTTTATTAGATTATGTATCATTGTCTGTTTTGTGATGGCGACTTTTTAAATTCAAATAATGGCAATAGTAATAGTATTGCCAAATAAAACGATTTACTTCTGCATTGTTTTTCTTTATTTGTACTACTAATAAAAATGAATGTGTGTGTTGGTGCTCTACCAGACAAACTTTGATTTACAAATACCAAACTTCTATATATATATATATATATATACACCTTGATGAGTGGAAATCATTGCCTGACGAAGGCAGGGGCTTATGGGCAGTTGCCCTGGGCCCCCACATTAGAGGGGCTTCCAAATTGAAAATACTATAGACAAGCTCTATGCATGCTTAAACAGAGGGAGCCCCAAAGATTTTTTTAAAAAAAAGTTAAGCAAAATTTTTGCTTTTTTTTTCTTGCATTGACCTTAGAAAATATTATTGCACAAAAATAAATTTCATACCATTTCAAATTTTTAAAAAATTATCTTTCCAACGATACCAGTTCAATAGTCATATGAATTTTTGCTGAATTTTGGTAATTTTTTTAAATATTTTTTTTGTTTAGTTTTTTATGTGTATATTACATTATTTTAAATTCTAACTGCTTTCATTGTTTCATCAACTATCTGATTACATGATTTACTTCTATTGTTGAAAACTAAGGAAATAAAATTTTATTCAATAACTGTGTAGCATAGGTGGCGTATGAAAAATTGAAGTTGTAATACCTCAACATTTATAAGGTACACGAACTGTATATTCAGATGTTTAATAGTATCATGTTGTCATGTGATTGGTTATTAGAAAATATCACGCACATTGTAAACTGGGCTTATAAAAGGTGAAATAACTCATCTTTAATGTGGTAATTTCACAGGGTAAAGTTAATCATGGATGCAAAATTATACCAATGATTTAACAAATTAAAGATAACCAATATCTCTAGTGAACCGACTGGTCACCGCCGGTGACTAGAATAATAAAATATGTATATGTTGGCATTTTATAGGCTTGACCATTTGACCCACATCTACCATTATATATTTACTTTAGAAAGTGGAAATGTGCACCTTGTACATTTTTTTTGAAATTTTAATTAATTAAACATAGTATGAAATTTTGGTATTTTCTGCAATAACATTTGAGAATATAATTTTTACATCATCTTAAAACCCCCAAAAATTATATATTTAATATATAGATTTTTTTAACTTATAATTTATTAATTCTTCATAAGTATAAAAAATATTTTAAGTATATTTTCTAATAATTAACACAACACATAAATTTACAAAAAATAAAAATTTACCTTGCATGAGCATGTTAAGTATGCATGGCAATTATTGACTTTTATTAAAGTGCTGTCATATTAATAAATGCTCAGGGTTATTTTAATTTTTACTGCAAACTAAACTTAGAAAGATGTAATTTTAATAAGTGTTTATAAGAAATGAAATGAACATGATATTTTCTAGAAAGATAAGTGCAAGTTGAAGTAACCATGAATTTTTAATATATATATATACTTATAATATGTCATATAAATTTGTTACTATTTTATTTAGTATTGTTATTGGAATACTTTTTTATTTAGTTTGTCAATAAATATTTTGATGAAATATGAGTTTTATACTTTAATCTGGACCATTAGTTGTACAAATCATATTTAGCAAAATAAACTTGAAAAACTAATATTACATAAAAAGAACTGTCCACTCTTTTGTTATTAACATGAGTGAGCTATGGAAATTTGAATACAACTGTCTTATAAAAATGCTCAATTTTAAAAAACTTCATTGTTGATCTCAAAAGAAAAAATTATGCCTATCATTGCCCAAAGTTTCAAAGATAAATTGGCCTAAAATTGTTAATTGTCCTTAAATAATGATATTTCAAACTTTATAATTTGGCAATATTTGGTTCCTAAAGATAGAATTTTTGAGTTATCAAGAATATTTTACTGAATATTCCTTAAAACAAAAGTAACATATAAATTTAAGACTTCAGAATCATGCATTGACTGAAATAAAATAAAATGTTGTTTATGTCATTGAAAACCTTTGGAAAGTGAAACTGAAAATTGAATTTATTTTAAGTCACAGGAATTCTTATTAACTAAGCTTTTGAAGTATTGCATGAAGATAAAAGATATTCTGTTCAACAATTTAGACATCAGTGTTGAACATTTGGGTTAAGCAATTTGGTTCCCTTCACTCATATTAAAAAAAAAAAAGTTTCATTAAAAAGTTTTTGTATTAATGGAAGCTTAATCAGCTTCAATTTTGAGTTCTAACTTTATGGAAATACAGAGATATAGGATATATATATATAGTACACTAAACAAAATAATATAATTCTTCTATAATAGTATGAGTTATGTCATTATCAAAATTTGATGCTTTAATACTTGGCTGAAGAAACTATTTAGAGAATAAGTTATATAAAAAGTCTTATTAAAAATTTAAGTAGCCATTAATCTTAGTGAACCTGCTAGCTATAAAATTACATAATAAAGGTACTATATCAGCTAAAGTCTTAATTGTTATTTTTAAATTTGGACTGCTGTATCTATTATACCTTGAAATGTTGTTTGGCTTTAATTTGTTTTATCCTATTAACTTATTGTTCTCATCTTTTATTTTTTTGTATAAGAATACATGCAATGAATAAATTTATTTAAATTAGAAGAGATAGAAATTTATAGTTCTAGCAATGATTTAAAACACTGTACACCTTACGTTTCAGGTTATTATTATAATTACTCATTAATTATCTCAGACATTATTATCTATAATTAACAAATAGCCATAATCATATTTTTGGAAGTATCGTCTAGATAATCCAGCTCTTTTTCTTTTCCTTTTTTTTATCATATCTAATTCATACTCGTATGTTCTTTGCCAAACTTTACAACAAATCTCTGTGAAGCTATGGTCTTAAGAAATAAAATTATACCAGACAATTTAATAATGTTAAGAATATCAATGAGCATCATCTTTGCATTTGCATTGCTTAAAATATTGTGCGACCCACTGTCTTATTGCCATAAAAGTACCAAACTATGTTTGTCTTTTGCTAATTTGGTCTGTTGCATGTTTATATTATATGCAAATAAAGAGAATCAAGACCTTGTTCATTTGTATTTTAAATGAAAATTTCAGTAAAGTAAGAATTTGAAGTCTCTTTTTTATCATTGATATTTCCTTTGGCTCAGTTTTAAACATAATTAATGCAATCAGGATTTCATTTGAGATGCTAGTTATTAAGTCTAGACCAAATTTTGGAGTGGAAAACACTGAATTTTGCTGTTTATGTTTAAAATAACTTATCCCCTTCCCCTAAAAGTTTTTTTTTTTTTTTTAGAATTAATGAGACTAAAAGAATACATCATTTGATGCTTTTAAATGTGACATATTATTAATATTTTAATAATTCATGATTATTTTTTTATTGTTACATCACTTTCTATTATAAATTGCATGTTTATGCGTATCATTTAACTTTTTTTAAAAATTGATTTTTAAATAATTCTTTTCATTTTTTTTTTGCTTTAGTTTGTTTAAATATAAAAATAAGAAATTTTTAGTAAAATATATCTTCTCTCTTTAAATATAAGTCTTAATCATTGTCATTAGTAAAATTTAATAGTAGAACTATTTTTTAAAAAAGATACTATTAAAATTTTTGTGTTTCCAAGAGCAAACTGTTTGCATTATATTTCTAGCCTTCAATTAAAATATCATGATACACTTAAATATATAATTAACCTTTTGATTCTTATCAGATATATTAGCTGAATTTTTCTTTAAACTTTTATGTACAAGTCTCCAACATCTTTAAATTAATATATTATGTAGCAACAGCTGTACATCTTGTTTCAATTATTTTAGTTAATATGGAATATGTTGCTCAAAATTTTTGTTAAACTGAATTCAGAATTTGGGCACAGTAAAGAAAATTCTATGAAAATCGTGCACAAAATTAATTTTTACAATTGTCATAACCCAAAATATTATACATTATATATTTGATTGTTTCCTTTTATACATTTGGTTATACTTTAGAAGATAGACATTTATTTAGATAATTCAATAATGATGCAAATAATTTAAGGGTTTTTAAGTCCACAGCAGACATTTCTGTTTCAGATAACTATATTTAATTTTTATTGAAATCATATTGTGCGCTGTTAAAAAGACAATTTCACATATAAGTTTGTTCATATCATTTTTCTTTGAAGCATAATTGATAAATGAATACAGTTTAATTTCAAGGCATCACACAAATCAGGTAATGTTAAATTATTGCTTATTCCTGTTCTATTTTGTGGAATTTCACTGATAATGCTCTGTGCATATTTACTGTGGGTATGAATTTGTATAATTGGATGATTACAGGGCCTTTACAATTATTATTTTCCAATTTAACAACTTTTTCATTAAGAAATTCTTAGTTCCAAAATGTTAGTTTTTGCCAAGTTTTGTTTTATGTCACTTGATTTATATGTCATATTCATAATCTACCCCACCCCCTGCCTTCACATATAATGTTCATTTCTTTTTTGTATTCATACTTTTTAGATAATGTATCATGAAACATCTAACAATTTATTTTATTTGTGGCAAATTGTTGAGTTTTGAATCATGCTTCTAAATGGTAGGATCATGGAACTTAAACTGGTCTATAGATATTGTAATATATATGGTTAATGTGATGTAGGTATGATGAGTATTTCTATACTAGTGAAGGAAGATAAGTATCAGAAAATGCCATTGATGATTAAAGGTACCATACATCTTATCTTTCTGACTTAAAAGGAGAGGAACACTTTCTTATTTCTTTTTCTTTGTAAAAGAATTTTTTAAAGAACTCAGTTATTTGTAATCTAAAAATTACTATATAATTTGAAAATATCTTAAGATTGAATATTTTATTAATAAAATAATGGAATAGACAGCATTTTATTTAATTTTTGTTTTATATTTTCATAACACTTTTAATTAACACATTAGTAACACTTTTATGGCACATTTTCATTTTTTTATACTTATTTTTTCCCAGAAATTGATAGTTTTTTTTAAAAAAATGTATTGCTTTTTTATATTATTTATTATAATTATGTATTTAAACTTTTTTTCTTTCAGTATGAGACAAATGAAGAGGTAGTTCTATGGATGAATACTGTGGGGCCTTATCATAATCGGCAAGAAACTTATGCTTATTTTTCTTTGCCGTTTTGTACTGGACCTAAAAAAAGTATTGACCATTATCATGAAACACTGGGGGAAGCTTTGTTAGGAGTTGAACTAGAAATCAGTGGATTTGAAATCCACTTCAAAGGTAAAATTATGTTTTACGAAATTAAATTGTTATTTTTATTTAATTTTTATCTGTTTCAGTTATTTTCATCTGTATTCTTTGTTTATTTGAAAAAAATATATAAAAATTATATAAATGTAAATGATGAATGAAAAATGAAAAGCTTTAATTTTTAGATTGATTCAAAGAAGCAATTTTTAACCTGAATGTATAAAACCTGTAAACTTGTCTATTCCTTTTTTTTTTAAGTACATTCTGGGTTTTTTTTTTTTTTTTTTTACTTTAGTATTATGATAGATAATTCTATATCAATTGCTCTGAATGGAAGATCCAGGTTATTATATCCCTTGTCTTTGACATGTATAATACTCAAATTGTACAATTTTGTAATATTTTTTCATGCTTGTATCCGTAATTTTATGGATGGATACAAGCATGAAAGGAAAAATTGCTGGAAGATTGAAAATTTTGTGTAACCAAATGTAATGAGTAATTTGAAGATTTATAATTTTTTCCAATCTTTTTGTTTAAATCTCTTAATTGTTTGTTTATTTATACCATGATTATACTTTTACATTTTGATGAATTATTTAAATCCTTATTGAGAAAATGAATTGCTGCCACATTTGTCTTAAATTATTTCAATGTAGAGCCTGATTTGATAAAAGTGACATTATTCATTAATTACATTTTTTAATTATCATCCTTTGTCAAAGGTTATTGAGTTTTGAGTTACCATTTTTCATACAACAAAGAATTATTTTCAAAAAGATTCAAAGAAGAAAAAACCATTCTGCCCTTTTTATACCAATTTGTTAATTTGTTTTTTAGATTATAAGTCAGAGCTTTAAAAATTAATAACAAATAAAATATTGAATTTGTATTAAAATTATTTATAAGCATTTTAAATTATTTTAAAAGAAAATCACCTTTATGCATATATACTTTGTTTGCTTTTAAATTAAAAATAACTGAGTTTTTTTTAATACACTGTATGCCCATTTGAAAAATTGTAGGGTAATTGGACAATAGTTTTTTATTTGATAAATTTAATCCTCTCTTATATTTTAAATTTTTAATCAGCCATTTTTAATTACTTTAAAATATGACCTTTTAAATTGCATCAGATTTAGTTTTTCTTTGAATTGTATCTATAATTCTAAATGTTAAGTTAATAATGCTAAAGGGGAATTATTTTTCCTATATATTTTTTATAATTTATGAATAGAGTTATAAATTATGAGTGATTATGTGTAATATAAATAATTATCTTATTGTATTTTGTGTGTCTTTAAAGCAAATTCACCCAAAAACCCTTATTGTGATGTTGAACTCAATGAAGAAAAACTTCAAGCCTTCATTTATGCAGTCAAAAATCATTACTGGTATCAGATGTATTTGGATGATTTGCCTGTTTGGGGTATGTGTAAATATATTTCTTTTATGTCATTATTATTATTTTAATATTAGTTTTTCTCTGTATTTTAATGGTTTTATATTTCTGTTATTTAATGATTTAATGTTATATTCATATTGAATTAGGTTACTTTTTTAAGGATAAAGAGAATTAGTTTTTGGTTTGGTTGCTGAAATAAACTCTTAATAGTTAGTGACTTCAATAGTTATTTTTTAAATTATGTCATTTTTTTTTCCATTTGCAAGTAAAATAAGTTATAATATCTGCAACAACAAAAAAACTTGACTGAAGGGAGGACATAAACAGTAGCTTTGTAAGAGCAATCATCTACCTTTTAAAATTAAATCGGTACTTGTTAATTTTTTGATAGTCCATAGAATTTGTTTACCTGTAATTTCTGCACCAATTATTTCTATTGATAATTAAAAATTTTCTGTGTATAGGTGAAATACATTTTGTAGATATTATTTATTGGGGCTTATTGTATTTTCAAGTTAAACTTTTCCAGGATTTTTAAGTGCCAAAAATTAAAAATATTTATTATGTTTACTTTATGATATATCTAAAAAAACAAAATTATTGACATTATCATGTAATTAATTCTATATCATTAATTATATAAATTGTTTTAAAGGAATTGTTGGTGAATATGAAGAATCTGAAAATAGTTACTATTTGTGGACACATAAGAAATTTGATATTGGTTATAATGCTGATCAGATAGTTGATGTAAATCTTACAAGTGAAGCAAAAGTTAAGCTAGAGAAAGGAAAAAAGATTACATTCACATATGAGGTAATATGACTTAAAATATTTTTTTTAATTTTTTAAATACTTTGAATTAATAAAAAGGAAAAAAGGAAGTGATTGTAGAAATGAATATATGCATGTTTTGTGATTCTAAACAAAAAACATTGCCATTGAATGCTTATGCCAGATTCTTCTATATCAATAACAGAAACAAGCAGGAAACTATTTAGGTTTTAATAATTCTACTGATGATTTATGAAATAACATATTCAATTCTTTCTCTTTATGTGTATGCATATTATTAATTAATATAAATTTTAAAAAATAATTAGTACTCTTGTGATATATGGAAAAGATTTTCCTTTGAAAGGCATGGGATTTTTGAATAATTTTATTAATGAAATTTTTTAATGAATTTTAATAATCCCTCTTTTACAAATCTATTTTATAACTGCCCGTTTATAAATAAAGTATATAAATTAGTATAAAATTAGTAACACAAATTATATTTCTTATTTTTCTACTTGTAATAAGAAATATAATTTCTCTAAGCTAGCAAATATATAATACTTTGATAGCTGTGAGAAATTTCATTTTTTAATGGTTAAAACTAACCATTCATTTTTTTTAAGAATTGTCTCTGTTTAGCAGAAGTTTTATGGATATAAATAAATAATCAATTACATTGAAATGTTCTGTAATATGATGCAGAGCAAATTATTATTGGGCTTACTTATGCATTCTCTTTTATAAAAAAAGAAAAGTTGGATTAAAACAATATTGTTGTTTCTTATGGCATTTGTCATTGAGAAGTCTGCTAACAAAGTCAGGGATTAAAGATAAGATTTAGTATCTCTCGTTTTTCAGTAGCACCATCTCGGACCAAGAGTACAATTTAGTTACTCATGGGTTACAAACCTTTTTAGGGGCAGTCTTCATTCTATTCACTTATCAACTGATCGTAATTTGTGCCTGAATCTGAGAATGATCACCTCTGAACCAGAACCCTCAATGGTATTGTTTTGACTTGGAGGACTTTCGGACCATGATAAATTTATTTTATGCACCAGCTACCTTATCCGTGGGGAGTTTTCGGCTGGCGGTGTTCGAACTCTCTACCGAAAAAAATGCAAGTCCATTGCCTTACCAACTAGGCTACCTGGCATTTTTTAAATTTAATTGATGAAGTCAGATGATCTTTAAAATTTCTCACTTTTATTTTATAAACAATCGTCTGTTAACTTTATCTGAAATAAAATGTAAAAAATTATGTAATTTTGTTATAAAATAATTATACTAAGTTCTTATTCAAAAGTTACAACTTTTTTTTATTTTATTATTACAGGTAAACTGGAAACCTTCTAGTGTAAAATTTGAAGACAGATTTGACAAGTATTTGGATCCTAGCTTCTTTCAGCATAGGGTAACATATATATTGATGTCTAAAGTTTCTTTTATAATGCTAGTTTTGATATATATTGACAAACATTATTTTTTCTTAAACTTATAGATTCATTGGTTTTCTATCTTCAATTCTTTCATGATGGTTATCTTTCTTGTTGGTCTCGTCAGCATGATTCTTATGAGAACATTACGAAAGGACTATGCTAGATATAGCAAAGATGAAGAAATGGATGATATGGTATTTTCAAATTTATAATTCTTCTCTTATTTATTTCAGGGTACAAAATTTATTCTTTTAATTTATATTTCTTCTTTGTTTATCATTTGTATATTTTTATATCATCTTTTTAAATGTTTTTTTTCTTCATTGAAAAATGTGTGTGCCTGAAATTTTATACTGCTTATTTTAGGTAGGTAATTCTGAATGTCTTAAAATAGTAATAATAATGAAATCAATGGCCTTCTATTAAAAATGGAATAAAGGAGAATGCTATTTAAAAACCAACAATAACAATATAGATAGATTTAAAGATCAGATTGCACCGTATATTTTTAAGTTTATCCATATTTAGGATAATAAGTTTGGAGTTCGTGTTATATAATCAAGACACATTTTAAATGATTTTTTTTAATAATTGAAATCTAGTTTTATCGATTTTTATCCCTTATTTAATTGATTATATACTGAAGTGACAAAAGTCATGGGATAGCAATATGCAAATATACAGATGGCAGTAGTATCGCAGCGAAAAAGTATAAATGCGCAGTTCATTTTCCAGAGCTTTCATTTGTGTTCAAGTTATTCATGTGAACAGGTTTTTCGTGATTTATGGCGGCACGACGAGAATTAACAGACTTTGAATGTGGAATGTTAGTTGGAGCTAGACGCATGGGTCATTCCATTGCGGATATCGTTAGTGAATTCAACATTCCGAGATCCACTGTATCAAGAGTGTGCCGAGAGTATGAAATTTCAGGCATCACATCCCGTCATGGACAGCGCAGTGGGCGACCACATGCACTTAACGACCGAAACCGCCGACGTCTGTGTAGAATGGTCAATGTTAATAGACACGCAACACTTCGTCAAATAACTGCAGGAATCAATGTGAGACGTACGAGGGACGTGTCCGATAGGACTGTGCGGCGAAATTTGTCTTCCTTGGGCTATGACAGCAGAAGACCGACTCGAGTGCCTTTACTGACAGCACGACATCGCCTGTAGCGACTCTCCTAGGCTCGTGAGCATATCAACTGGTCCCTAGACCAGTGGAAAACCGTGGCGTGGTCAGATGAGTCACGATTTCAGTTGTTACGAGCTGATGGTAGAGTTCGAGTGTAGCGCAGACCCCACGAAGCCATGGACCCAAACTGTCAGCAAGGCACTGTTCAAGCTGGTGGTGGCTGCATAATGGTGTGGACTGTTTTTACATGGCATGGACTCGGTCCTCTGGTGCAACTGAATCGATCATTGACTGGAAATGGTTATGTTCAGCTGCTTGCAGATCACTTGCAGCCATTCATGGACCACACAACGATGGGATTTTTATGGATGACAATGCGCCATGTCACCGGGCCAGAACTGTTCGCGATTGGTTTGAAGAACATTCCGGACAATTCCAGCGCATGATCTGGCCACCTAGATCGCCCGATATGAATTCCAACGAGCATTTATGGGACATCCTCGAAAGGTCCGTTCGTGGCCATACTCCTGCACCATCCACACTTTCACAATTATGGACGTCTATACAGGCAGCATGGCTCCATATTCCTGCAGAGGACTTCCAACGACTTGTGGACTCCATGACACGTCGAGTTGTTGCACTTCGCCGGGCAAAAGGAGGACCGACACGATATTAACAGTCATGCCATGACTTTTGTCACTTCAGTGTATATTAGAAATAAGTGAGAACATTGTTTATTAGTTTCTACCCTGATAAATTGTTTTTAACTGTTGAGCATACTGTTAGCCACCACCTTTATAAAAAATATTTTTGTTGATACCATATTTAAATTTATTAATTTGCTATTTATTGCAGGAAAGAGATTTAGGCGATGAATATGGCTGGAAACAAGTTCATGGTGATGTTTTCCGACCTCCTGTGCATCCAACTCTTTTCACTGCTCTAATTGGATCTGGATATCAAATAACTGTAGTTATTCTGTGTGTTATCATGTTTTCTATTCTTGGTGAATTGTATACAGAGTAAGTACTCACATAAAATTTTTTAATTGGTTTAGCTGTAAAAATTTTACTAATTTAACTTTGAAATAGTATGATTTTGCAAATCAGAGGTGGCGACAGTGGGGAGGGGGCAATCACCTCCTCATCGGCAAGAAGTTGAGAATTTCGTCGGTAAAAATCTTATTACTTCGGAACGCAGGTGTTGCGAATTTACTATTAAATAATATCATAATTTAAAACCCAACTTAGAATTGAAATATCATAAGCAATCGAAGTATCGGAGGAAGGATTTAAGTTGGTAGAATGGTAATGTTAGATAAAATAACCGACAAGGTGATTGGTGAATTCATTTTCCTACTATTCTCCGTGAGTCATTAAAAAAATAAATACAAAGTTAGGTGACTGATTATCGAACTTAAGATATAACAGTCTCATGTTCAATCCATAGTTTGTTATTTGGTATAATAACCGACGATGTGAAACGAGTCGGTCGTATATTGCCGTCTATTCTTTGTCGGTCGACTAAAAAATCGGAGCGGCTGTTGTTAAATTGAGAGGTAATCGGGCATCAAATTTAGCTGTCGAATATTCATACTTTACATCCCATTCGGCAGGAAAGCCGTTGAAACGGAAAAAGTTAATAACATAAGGCATTAGCAAACGTTTTAATTACTATTATTATTAGTAGTAGTTGTATTTTTAAGAAATTATTTTAAGATTTTATTTTTTTTATACCTAAGAAATCAATGCGACGGACCTCTTTGACGTTTGTGCGATATTTGGCAATACCAGCGATAAAATGGAAAGGAATTAGATGTTATATTTTGACAACTATTTTCGATTGTTTGAGTAAGATATATACGGTACAGATTTCGGTGAAGTTCAGCCGATAGGTCGTTGAACATAAGATGAAACCTCATAGTTTGCTCAACATTTCGGAGAACCAACGAGGTTAAAAATGTCGCATTTTGCTGACTATTCTTTTTCGGTCGACAAAGAAATCGGAATGGCAGATGTTAAAATGACAGGTAATCGAACATCTAATTTCACTATCGAGTATTCAGCCTATAGTTAGCATCACATTCGGCAGAAGAGCTGACACACACACGAACACACTCGTACTTAATATTCTAAGTATCCACTTCACTTATTGTATGAAGTAGTGCCTCAGTTTTTCTTATGATACATTTATATTATAACTATGCAAAATGGAGTTCGATTTTTCTTCCTTTTGAAAATATTAGTTTACAATTGCCCTGAGGGCGAAAAGTATTGAACAATAATGCATACTTAAAAATTAAGGGAATGCAAATTCAATATTTTACTTCTCTTGTATAAAATGTAGACTTTTTTTAATATAAATATGTATAGTTAAAGGTTAAAGAGTTCATTTTTTATATGCACATTTTACATATGCTTCTATGATATTTATAAGTGAAGTAACTTATATATTTATGAGATAGTAAAGTTATAAAGTTTTCTCTGTACGTTTAAAGAAAAAAGTCACTTCCCCTTAAATTTCCACATTTTATATTGTTCTTGCACACATGTTCAGAAGATATTTTAATGCCGATAGTTTGGTCACAATCCTTGTTTAAAGATTATCTTGATTATTGAATAGGTAGAGTAGGCTAGTGCCTGAGGTCCTTTACAACTTCAGGGGTATCCAAGATTTTATTATTTTTTATTTAATTTTTGTGGTGCAAAGACATTTTTTAGGGATATTCTACCTTTACATATTCTAAATAAAAAGAACGTCTGTTTAAATTGTGGCATATATATATATTTAAAAACTTATTTCATGTTCCCAGATTTGAGTGCTTGCAATGAGGCCATATTCGTGCTTAGCTAGCTGCATAGAGTTGATATATATCACTATTTCACCTCTATGGTTAGCTGAAAGACTCAACAAATTCCTTCTTAAAAGAACTTACCCTGTGATCATAAAAGAAGGGGAAGGGGGAACTGCAACAGTAATTCAGAAAATAATTCCTCTTGTCTCATTGAAGAGGACACTCCTTTCAAGGTTAAAAGGGATAGACATATACGTCCTTGACTTTATGCTGAGTGGTTGACAATGTTTCGATAGCTTTCTATTTATTCTTGTTTTCAAGTTTGCATTCATTAACTAAACTATTAGTTTATACATCTAACTTTGCTAACAATACAAACACTTTGTTAGTAATAGTTTAATAATAATGATAAAAAATTCTTTATAAAATATTATGTATATAACACTTTCAGTGTCTCATGGTTTCAATTAAATTTAAAATGTCAACTGAACCAGAATACTTTTAAAAATGCAGATAAAATTCTTTATTTCACAATTGTCTGCATTTACTTAATTGTT
The DNA here is from genome assembly GCA_026543055.1 of Argiope trifasciata. Taxonomy (NCBI): domain Eukaryota; kingdom Metazoa; phylum Arthropoda; class Arachnida; order Araneae; family Araneidae; genus Argiope; species Argiope trifasciata. The sequence continues at coordinate 328,842 of JAPMOQ010006023.1, forward strand.
TCTTAGGTTTGTAAAAAATTTGGCGAAAATTATATAAAAATTACTGGGAAATGAAACTGCATAATTAAAAAAGTTTAAATTTTAAGATGGTATAAATACATTTCTTGTAGAATAATGTATCCCGAAGTTACTGTAATAAAATGATAAAATTTCCTATGTTTTCTAATTAATTGAATATGTTATTAACTTTCATTCTTTGAAAAGTTAAGTCCCCCCCCCCTTTTTTTTTTCAAATTATAAATATATGAGATTTATTTATTTCACCCCAGTTCTTTAGATCTATAACATATATACACAGTCTCAGTGACCTGTATTTATATTAAGATTATATTTTTATTTTTCTCAAGATATTGGCATTTTTTTTTTACCAAGTTTCTGAAGATAGCCAATTTTCGAGTTTCGTTCAGTAAGTAGAGAGCACACAAAATAGAATTTTTTTTAAAAAAAATATTCTTTTCAAAATTCTTTTTTTGAATTTTTTATTTCTGAATGATTTAAAAGGAATTAATTAATCAGTTTTGTATTTTTTCTATATATTACAAGAATTTCCCTTAAAAAATGTAACATAATTCTAACAAAAGAATTGATAAGTAAATAATGATTGAAAAATGATTTTAATAACAAATACACACTGGTATAAAAACAAATTAGTGGAGGGTAACTCTTGCACATTTTAACTTTATGTTCCACTTTCTTTTTTAAAAAGGAATAAAACTCTTTCATTCTTTCCTTCTAAATTATGAAATTTCCTTTTCCTATAAGGGATATATATTGCTTCATGAAGGAACTTATCAAGCAATTAAGTTCAGTGAATTGCATTAAAAATATATATATATTTTCATTTTTAACTTCTTACGAATTAGCAATTTTAAATATAAATAGGCATTACATATCCATATAAGTTCTATAAACATTTCAGTAATTGCATTATTCAGATCACTAATTCTTTCATGAAATTTAAGAACTGTCATGTTCCTATAATAAGAATACGAATAATTCATTTCTGTAAGAAAAAAATATATAATTGGACCTCCTTTTTATTCTTTTGAAAAATATACAATTTTAATTTTCATCAGCATCAAAATTTTAAAAAGCATTTTACATGATTCATGAGAATTGTTTCAATTAAAAAGAAGATAGAATAGCTTTTTAAAAAACTACATACATTTTTTAATGACTGAAACATGTTTTTTTTCTTTTTTGTATTTTAACGTTAGAAAAATATATATACTTCTGTAATTAAGATATTTCCACATTCTTTAATGCATATTATCATTTGAAATATATATATACTTCTGTAATTCAGATATTTCCATATTCTTTAATGTATATATTTAATGTTAGAAAAATGTAAACATAAAAATTATAGTTTGAGTTCTGTTCCTCTGCAGTGAAATGCATGTTTTTCTAGAATAAATTCTTAAGAATTTTATTCTGAAGCATTGACACTGCACTTTTCTTCTTTTGTAATTACTATAAAACAATATCTTATTTGTACACTGAAACATTTACCAAGCTCTTGTAATTTAAAAATGTCTTCTGTAATAATCATTTAATACATCTGTTAAAAGGGGGCTAAAATAGGCTCACCATAAATTTATAGCCAAGGGAAATTTAGTCGTAAAATCACTCGATCCCTTCAGTGCTGATTGGTTAAATATCTCAATGGCTCATGTACAAATAAAGAAAAAACCCTCCTTCTAAGCAGTTATTTTCAATCAAAGTTATTAAAATTATTTTTAATCAGATCTAAAATACTATATCTTATATAGAAACCTGCTTTGTGTGAGTGAGCAATAAGTAATATCATACTTATTATTTTACTTTAATCTGGTTTTGATTAATTATTTATTCATAGAAACAGGGTTTGTTTTAAATATATTAAAAGAGTTTTGCAAGTATAAATCCTTATGGATGATCATAATAAAATAGAAAAGAATATTTACTGTATTTGAAATTTGAATGCCATAAAAATAATTAGGTTTTATATATGTATATATTAAATTTCAGTGAATCATTTAAAAACAAACCTGTCCTTGTTAGATTATTCCTATGCAAACATTGTTAATACTCTGCTTTCATTTTACCATTTGCTTTATGCAGCGTAACCAGATATGGTTCTTGCACCATAAAACGCCAAATAAACCAACAAACAAACGTAGGCAAATGTGTAAAATTTAAAGCACCTGCAAAATAGTCTATGACAAACAAAGTTATAAATTATTTTTTATTGTTAGTTAAAAATAAATTTAATACATTGTAACTCTCATCAAAAGGAATTAATTTTAATGTAAGATTGACGAGTTTGCTAATCACTAATTATTTTTTAAATCATTCCAATAAGTTGAATATAACTACTTCTGTTAGTCCTGTTTATTTTTATGGCTCCCAGATTTGCTTGAAAATTTTCAAATTATACTAGTTGCTATGCTTCCTCATACATACAATGCCAAAAGTTTGCATCCCTGGGATTACTTGGTAATTTTCAAATTGTTCCGAGATTTCCATTATAATATAGGCAAAAAAGTAGAAGACTGTAAGCATTTTTTGACACTTTATGATGGGGTGGGGTCATAAAAATAATAACTACCCACTCATTTTCTTTTCCATGCTTATTTCATGCAATTCTTGATTTTGATAGCTATTACCAAAAATTCTGCCTGGCAAAATAAGGAGTAGCAAAGGAAATTTAAATTCTCTTAAAATATTAAGGAATAGATTTTTGTGTTTTACTGACTATAAAAATTCAATTAATCTTAAAATAAATAAAAGTTATTATAACCGTGTTCGTATGCTAGTTCCACAACTTTTCCTAAAAAAGAATTGTGCCAAATTTAGCACAATTATTAAAAGGCAAATGGAAGACTTTAAATTTTTAAAGTACAGAAATAAATACTCAATTAATTAGAAGTTACCGAAATTTGGTATTTTGAACCACTCAGTTTTTTAAAAAATTCTTTTTATTTAAGAAATCTTTTGACAATGATTTTATTGGTTTAAAATTAGTGATTTAATTATGCTTAAAAGCAAATTCAATCCAATTGATCAAACTCAAACAAAGATAATTTTTAAAAAATATTCCAACATTTGTGAATAACTTAAGAAGAAAAATTAGTTATTTTTTTAAAAAATTGTTTGGTTCAATTAATACTTTTAGACAATAAAAGTATTTTATCTGTTGGAATATTTTTTTTTACAATACTAATGTTTTTCACTAAAATATTATATGTGTAAGGTATTTAACCTGGATGAAAATTGTATATACCAATGACTAAATAATGTAATAAAACCATATCTTTTCTATGCTTAAACATTTATTACCTTAAGAATTTGGAATAGTTACAAACAATTTCTGGTGCTGGTTAAAATTTTTATTTGCTGGAGATAATTATGAATTCAAAATTATTGATAGACTATTAGACTATAAATACAAATAGATTATTCATGTCTCCACACCACTACTCCATCAGAATTAATGTATCTAAATTAAATTTTAAAAAATTTGTAATATTTAGCAGCATTCCTACTCAATACTTCTAAGAATGTTTCAAGTTACTCTTTGGTAAACATTGGTTTATGTTATGTTAAAATTGCATTTAATTCTTATATTTATTTATTGCTGGATTACAGAAATTTTTAAAAGAAACATGATTTTTATAGGCGAGGTTCACTTCTGAGCACATCTATATTTGTGTATGCTATAACGTCTCCAATTAATGGATACTTTGGTGGAAGTCTGTTTGCTAGGATGGGTGGTAAGTGCCAATTTTATTATGTGTATGAAATTAAATTATTTGGATATTTCGTTTATAATTTGAAAAATTGTTTTTAAGATTTGATACTAGTGAGTTTGAATACTTACTAAAATTCTAATTAAGACTCATAACTTTAGCTTATTAAATATGCTAAAATATAACTTTTGTAATCTTTTTGAGCAATTTTCATATCATTTCAAGTTAGAAATAAAATTTTATATCAATAATTTTGGACTTCAAATAAAATTTTTCATATCAATTTTGGATTTTGGAAAAAAAAAATTATTTCTCATAATATGTGTGGGAGAAAATTAGTGTAAATAAATTATTTTATGATTAGTTTTTTAAAGGGTATAAAGGAATTTTTTTAAAAAAATTGTGTTATATGTATAGTGGTACTTTCACATGTTTTATTTTGACAGCAAGATATAACTGTTCTTAGATATACACCATTATCTTATAAAACAAATACACAAACACTTTTCAAAGAAAGGAATGATATTCAATTTCACATCTTTAAGATTTTGCTTCATAAATGAATGAAGTCAATGCCATGTTAAATAAGAACATACTGAGTAGATTTCTTCTGTCTACAATTACTTTAAAAAAAATCAAATACCATTTAATCTTCAAAAAGGTAAATTTTACATTATGAAAGTAATAAAAAATCAAATTAATAGCTATAACTTGCTGCTGTTAGTGTGTAATTTAAAAAAAAGATATTAAACATGTAGATGTTGAGTTAAAAATACGTCCAAGATAAAGTATTTTATTAAAGCAACTGGTTTTAACTTTTTTATATATATTTAGTTATTGAATCCTAATATTTAAAAAAAATTGTTATGAGCTATAATAATAAGTTCATTAATTTTTAAAAAATTCTTTTAATATGATAATCACATGCATGTTTATTTCATTAAAGTATATAATTGAAAAACTGAAATTATTTTTACAAATTAGGGAAAAGGTGGATTAGACAGATGGTCATGAGTGCATTCCTTCTTCCCTCCCTTGTCTGTGGAACTGCATTTCTCATAAATTTCATTGCTATTTACTATCATGCTTCGAGAGCTATACCTTTTGGTACCATGGTAAGAAAGTTTCTTTTATTTCTTCTAAAGTTTTTTTTTTTATTTTTTTTGGCAAATTTTCACATATATTGCCAAAATGTTTTTAACTAGAGTGGCAGATGTCTAGTCCTTGTTGTTTTTGGATATATTTCTTCTAGTTGGAAGAACATTAACATATCATTTTTTCTATTTTGTAGTTATTTAGTACTAATTCATTTTTTTATCACATAGTAGATCAGTATTTATCATAGATCAAATAAATTTATATAATTTAATATCTTATTATAAGATGGAAGAGGCTATGTAATTTGTGCAATTTAGTATACGTTTGATAGTTTCTACTATCTGCAAGAGTTTCATGTATACTAAAATTAATAATGATTAAGACTGAGTTCTTACTGTGTTTTTCAGCATTCTTTCTTCAAGTTGCAAGAATGTACATTCATTATCATTACAATTTGTAGTTATTTAGTACTAACTCCCATGTTTATCACGATCAGTATTAATCATGGATAAAATTTCTTTATTTTTACCTTATTATTATATCTCTTATAAGATGGAAGAGGCTCTGAAATGTATGCTATTTAGTTTGTATTTGATTTTTTCTGCCATATGTAAGAATTTCACATGTAATAATAGTGAGCGATTTAGTTCAAGCATAATTGTTTTTACACATGACTTTAGAAAAAGGCATAGTAATTTGCTTATGTTAAAAAATTGCAAGAAATTTCTTGAAAAGATTTCTGGATGCTTTTATTGTTGTAAAAATAAATATGTTGCCCAAATATATTTTATTTTCTCAAAATAGTTTATATTTATAGTATCTCAAAGGATGTACAAATCAAATCCAAACATTTTGAATTTTCTTAAAAGTTCTTTTGATATTGAGGAATACTTTGATTAAAAGAATTTTTTTATCAAGCATAATTTAGGTATATCAATTTTTATTATTTATTGCACATTAAATAAAATTACACTCTTGATCAACAATGGACCACATAATATCATCAATTTATATATATTATAAGTCTATTAATTTCAATTTGTAATATATTTATTGGATTTAAAATGCCCCATTTTGATCTCTTTTAGGTTGCTGTAACATGTATCTGTCTTTTTGTCATTTTACCATTGACTCTTGTTGGCACTGTTTTGGGCCGAAATCTGTCTGGTCAACCAAATTATCCATGTCGAATCAATGCTGTGCCACGACCTATTCCAGAGAAGAAATGGTTTATGGAACCAGGTGTCATCATTTGTCTTGGTGGAATTCTACCATTTGGCTCTATATTTATTGAAATGTAAGTTTTATTTATTTAAATGAACATTACTTAGCAATAGAATTTGAATGTAGTGGCATAAAAGATCATTGAAAAGTTTTAATTCTAATAACACAAGTAAGGTTTATAAATTTGATTTTATTAATTTAATATCATGCAGAAAATTATTTGTCTAGAATCTGGGAATTAAAGTTAAAAAAAACTGTAACAATTCTGCATATTAATTAGAATTTCAACAAATTGTATTTTATTTTATCAAAAAATTAAATTATAAATTAGAAAATGAATATGAAAAATTAATATTCATTTTGATTTGATATTCATTCCGATATTATTATTTAAAAAGTTGTACATTACAGAAATTCAAGTTTTTTTTATAATTCATTATTATGATTATTCTAGAATTTCATAATCAATTTTCTTTAAATTCATTACCAAATAGCACCTCTTATATTGAATCAAAACTAATAAAAAGAAATAATAAATTAAAAATTTCTGAAATAAAAAATATTACTGCTTTTTTAAGAACACATAACTATACTAAATTTTAAAACTTCTAGCACTAACACTGAAGAAAATTAGTAATAAAATTCAATTTTTATAAACATAAAACAAGTCAAGTTAAATAAAATTATATTAAATTTGTATTAATATTTCTGACATACATTATAAACCTTAAAAACTTTTTAAGGATTATAATGATTTAAACTAATCTCAAACCTTTGATTTGATTTTTTTTTTTTTTTCCTCCTCCATTTACAGTCTTTTATTTTTGAGAAGTGAAAATTGAACCTTCAAAATTCCATTGTATATAACAGAAATTTATCTGTCAGATTTAAAATCCAATGCTTGTATGCAAAGTAAACAGAAAGTAAGCTCTCTAGAGTGCTCTTTTTGCAACCACCACTTTTTTGCTAACCATAGTTCAGAATTGGAAAATTTATCCCTGGTAATTCTCATGTAACTGAAGTGGAATTTATATTCTGTAAATAAGATAAATTGCAATCACAAAATTTTCTTTTCTTGGGATTAAGTACAAAGAAATACACTTATTCATTCTGACAGGAAAGGAAATCATTTGTAGCTCTAAATAATATGATAAACTGCAACATGAGAAAATATTTTAAAATTTTTACCAGTAAATATATTTTGTTTCTATCAGTGGAAACTTCTACTCAAGAGTGTTCCACTTAAATATCCCTTCCCTTTCTTTTCCTTCTATTTGAAATTTGAGATGGCTTTGAATCAATCATACCTAGATATGCTTTGTGGCATCCATCTGTAATTAATTTTTTTAACTAAAAAAAAATTATATTTTTCTTATAAATCTGTGCTCTTTAGATGTACAGTCAGTTGATCTTGATACTTATTTTTATTTTGCAAATTTTTGAATTATTAATAGTTAATTATAGTTTGGCTCAGTATATACAAACAAGACTCTTAAGCCAGTCAAAAAACCAGTCACTTAATTGTAATTTTTATTTTGAAAAAAAATGCTTTATTAAATATGAAAATAATTATTAAAGAATATCTATTCAATTTTATTTATTTACTTTCTTCGCCCTTTCTTTTAATAGGTATTTCATCTTCACTTCATTTTGGGCGTACAAAATTTACTATGTATATGGCTTCATGCTTCTAGTATTTATTATCTTGGCTATTGTCACTATCTGTGTCACTATTGTGTGCACTTACTTCCTGTTGAATGCAGAAGATTATAGATGGTAATTTAATTTTGAATTTTTATTAAAAGTCCAAATTAAAATAATTTAATGCATAGTATTATTAACAGCAATATTTGTATATTTATTTGTTTTGTAATAAACTATAAAATAATTCAAAGATAATGGACATTTTCCTTTGTTTTAATTATCATTGATTGAATCGAATTGTTATATTTTGTAATTGCTTTGTCTATATAACTATGATAATCATAAATTGTACTTTAATTGATTTTTTATATGTTTTTTTAATATTAAACTTAAATTCCTTAATTTATATCATTGATTACAATATTCTGAATTGTTTTTCTAATAGACATAAGATTATGACATAAATAAGCAAAGTATTTTATAATTTTTTTATGGAAAACATTCCTAAATAATCTATATATTTGTTTTTTAAGGCAATGGACTAGTTTCTTGTCTGGTGCATCTACTGCTGGTTATGTATATATGTATTCATTCTACTACTATTTCTTTAAGACTAAGTAAGTTTACATGAAAAAAGTTTTATCAATTAAATATATAATTTTCTTTTGTTATTATTTAACTTAATTCTGGTTGGTAAAACTTACACTTATTTTTTCAGGATGTATGGCTTGTTCCAAACTGCATTTTATTTTGGCTACATGGCATTATTCAGTGCAGCACTTGGAATTTTATGTGGTGAGGAGTAAATTTTTTTTGTTTATTTATTTATTTTACTGATATGCATTTGAATGATTTCTAAGCCCCCTTTTTTTTGTTTTTTTTTTGTTTCTTCCTTTCTTTTACTTATTTTATGGAATTTGTGATGCCTTATTAGGTGTGATATTTATTTTACCATGGCGGCTCTGTATAAGCAGAAAAGATGAGAAAAGTTGTACCAAGAAAATTATTTTGATGCTCATGTTGTTTAGAAAAAGAAAAATCTGCAGTATTCTTTATACAGATTTTTTCTTTAAGACCAACTTATAGCCTATGATCAAAAATGTTATTTCAGCATGACATGCAATCAGATATTTTCTATACATACCAATAAAATTCTTATGAAATTAACTAAAATTATACCTTTTTTTATTGTCATTGATGGTTTTTAATATTCTCAATCAATAGATTAAAATATCATTATCTGTATTCATAATTGTTATGCCTTTAGAGGAAAAAATTCTTATCAAATTAGCTATAATAAATAGTGCAATAATATTTTTCTACTAAGGTAAGACTAGAAATTGAATAAATAAATGAATTATATAGATTAATTTTGTTTCTGTTTACAAAATTTGGCTGATAAATATTTATAATTTAAGATATTTTTAACAGGCGCAGTAAATGCACAACATGCATATTCAAGAACTATTAATTTTTTAATGTATTAAATTTCTTTAGAATTTTTTTTTTGTTGTTGGAAATAAAGTTTATTTACAAGGTAATCACTTGAAGATGAATTTGAATTTGTTTATGCATTTTTCTAGTGCATTATTTTTTTTAGATGTTTGTCATGATTGTAAATATAAATATAAATTTAACCATTTAAACTTTACAAAGTATTATTTCTTTTACTTAGGTACTTTTGGGTATGTTGGAACAAGCATATTTGTCCGAAAAATCTATTCCACCGTTAAAATAGATTGAGTTCTATTGCTTTTGTATATACCAGTGAACAAACATTTTCCAGAGAACTCTGCTGCCATAATGATAAAAGTGCAAGAAAAGATTAAAGACATTCATTCAATGATATTATTTCTTGTTTAGTGAGAACTTGCATTGATTAAAAATGAAAACTAGAACTCTCCAAACATCCCATTTTATTTAAATGTGTTGCCATGGATGAATGACCTGGATTCACTATAGATGATTGTGCATAATGCAGACTTTTTATTGGATTTTATATCACTATCATCGTGGGAGCATTCAAGAATGAATTGTGATTGTATCTCCTTTATTCATTATGTTTGAGAAAGAATGGAGCTGAATTTACCTTGCACTAGGTATGTGGTGCATTAAAAAAATCACGGCTATTATTTTTGTAACTATTTACAATATATCAGTTTTTCTTAAAATTGTTTAGTAATAATTAGTCAGCTTTATGAAATCTTGTCATTATGGGCTTTCTTTTTTAGTGGTTTATTTATAGTGTTATAACTGTTTTGTTAATATTAGGGTTTTGTATAAGCATTAATTGCATATTGATCCACTTATAACAGAAGCATGTATCTGCATCTCATCTTTTATTTAATTTTTTTTCTGTATCTATAGTGCAAACAATAAAATTTGTGAGATGTTTCAGTGCTCTTGAACAAGATATTTAATTTTCTGTATCATTTTCCAATTTTATTTTTATATTTTTTATATACCTTTGGAAAAATTAAAACATTTATTATAGGTATTTCCATTTTAAGATTACTATAGATCTGTTGAAATAATGACTATTTCGAAAGATACTTCATGTACTTAAATAGTTGAGGATATAATTTTAACAAATCAAAGTTGGTATTATATATTATACAGTTAAAAATTAATATATTATAATTATGTATTTCAGGTCTAATATTTGAATATTAATTAAATTAAATTATGAAGTTTGATGTCCATTTTTGTAACATTTGTGTACAACGTTTATCATTTGTTAATGCAATAATTTTGGTTTTTTAGCATTTTATTTTTACCTTTATTTACAAGATATCCAAGAAACAATGACTTCATCTGTGGTTTCTTAAATTTTCATTTTTGAGATACATATTGAATTGTAATTAACATTAAAAAATGCAATAATCTATAAAATTTATATTATATAAAGATTTTCTTTCAAACATTGGACATAATATCTTCTAGAGATTAAAATGTTCCTTGTGTAAATGTTAACATTTAGCTGCCATGTGTCTCACTTGTGATTCATATTTTCTAATTAAGTAGATGGTGAAAAATCACATGTGAATCATGACAGTAATGTTAAGTAATTTACAATTTCATAGGCTGTGTTAAAAAAAGTATTTAAAGAATTATTCTTAAATTAAAATCTGTTATATTGATTATAAAAAACAAAAGGCACATTGTGAAAATGACCTTTTTAATGTAATTGTAGCATTCATGTCTAGGATTTAAAGATGAGGTTAATATTTCTTGATATCTTGTATCTTTAAACCCTACTGTTATTTTCTTTGAAACTGTGCTTATTATTAAAAAATATAGGCTTGTTGTAAATATAAGAAAAAGGATATCTTCCTTTATACAGAAATTAACCAATCAAACAAAAAATACTGGAGAAAGAATCACCTGGTATTCCTATTATTAAGTATTCATTGTAAATTTTTTGATAAAATATTCTTCCGATTCTAGTATTTTTATCGGAAAAATTGGTAATATTCCACCAATTTTTATCAAAATTTATTAATATTTTTTTTTGAAATCACTATAAAGTATTAAACTTATTTATTAATATTTGTTTTAAAATCAAAAATGTGTTGTGGAATGATATATTTCTTCTCGTAAATAAATAAAATTGATTTCACAAGATAGAAAAATGATTCTGCTGTATCCGAAATTACTTTTGCCTGTTTGATAATTAAACAACTGACCAAATTTTACCAGGGAAAAAAAAATTACTGATGTCTTAATGACTTCAAAACGAAGTAATAACATTGGTAATTTTTAGACAACAACGTTTTGGAATTTTGTCATCTATTATATTAAGCTTTGATCATAAATATTAAAGTAGTGAATAATTGAAAATGGTATATTATTATAAAATTTCATAATAAAAATCTAAACTGCTTAGATTTCTTAGAGGCGCTAAAATTAAATAAGAAATAAAGGTATTGTATTTATTTTATTTATTACTGTTTCAAAGGTATGAATCTCAGTTAAATATTTGTTGATACAAGTTAAAAATTAAATTTTAAGACACAAGTTTAAATTTATATGTTAACTTTAAAAAAATGCAGATATGGTGCATGAAAATAAAAGAAAAATAGAATATATTAATGTTTATCTTCATTATTTGTTTCATTAATTATATTTTAAAATTTCTCTATTGATTTTATGAACATTATAATCAAAAATTTGATTATCTTCCTGTAATACAATTATAATTTAATTTTTCACCTTGTTGACACAATTGTCTTGTAAGGTGGGAATGTACACATCTGAGTAATATAAAAATTAAGTTGCATTTTTCTATAATCACTTCCAAATATAAATTTTATACTTTTGAAAATAAAAAAAAATCTTTTTAAGGCTAATGCATAATACATAAATTTTCATAGAATTATGGCAATTTTTCCACACATTCCAAAGGTAGATTACATTGTAGCTCTAAAGCAACAATTAGAATTTTAAAGATTTAATCACACAATTTTATTCCTTATTGAAAACTAAGAAGAAACATTTTACTTAATGTTTGTGTAGCTTACAACATAAAAAAAAGTGAAGTTACTATTCTAAAAAATATGACTTAAAATAACATGGCTGTAATATCTATTTTAGTAGTATTTAAAAATAGTGTGTTGAAGGATTCAGTTGTATTAAAAGAAACTAATAATGCTAATGATTTAGCAAGTTAATAATTTTAAAAGACCCAGTGTCTTACAAAATCTATTTACCAATTGTTATAGAATGAGGAAATTTGAATCTCTTCTGAAATATTATATTTCAGTTTATAGCAAAAACATTTTTAAAATTTCTTAATTAACTGTGATTTATCTATCTAAAAATTAATTTTATTATGCAACTGAAACTGTATCTTGTTATCAAGTGGCTTGATTGTCATGACTATTAGAATGCATAGAAAAAATATGAAAACTGCTATGGGAATAATAATCAGCATACATAGTTTGTACATTATTTGAGAATATCATTCAACGTTTAAAATACTTGTACAGGTCAATGTTTCTTTCAAATTGAAAACAGCATATATTCCAATTATATCATAATAAAGAGAGACTAGTGGCGACTTTGCCTGATATCATAGACGACAATCATAACTACAATTCCAATTCTCACATCTCTCGACACATACAAAAGTCACCTGCCTTCTCATATTTAAATCCATAACATTAAGCAACCAAAGAATAATTCAGAAATTTATATTTGTTGAAAATTTATATGCTTAGTCTTGAATTGAATATTAATATTAAATACATGCATCATGGATAAATCTGTTTAAAAACTCATTTCTCAAAGCAAACACCCATTTTTTATCTGAATACTTCTATGATATATAGAAATGGTTATGTGACAGATGAAGGATTTCGTAGGAATTCAATTGCAATTCCTGCAAAACAATTTTAATATTTGTATTTTAATACTGTATCCGTAAAACTAAACATTAGATAGCTCTAGTTCAGATAGTTGATCCTACATTGCACACCAGAGTACCCATTTCACAGTTATTTTGAAATGTGCATAAACCCTTCAATTATGTTCACTGCTTCTCCAATTTATATTAATCACTGTAATCTAACTATAATAATAACTATCAAATTAAACTTATCGCTGGAAATATTTATAGACAGTTAATTGAATGAGTTATCAGAACATCATAAAATCAAATTAGAGAATTAACTACAGTTCAAAATGTTTATGAACATTTTTGTTGAAAGCATATGTCTGAAAGTAAAGTTATCTTTTGAAGCATATAAACTTCAATATTATATATAAATATTTGAATTTCAAAGTGCTTCTCCTTTGTGTGTTTAACAAACTTAACGTAAATTAATTCAATCAGAAACGAGACTGGCAAAATAAAGTTCACCAAGATGAAACCATCATTCTTAACCTAATTTTTGTTCTGCTCCAACATAATCAGTAAATATTCAAAAATACAGTTTATTCATAAATATAGATAGGAATGGATAAAATCAGCTTTGACTAAATATAAAATGAACAGAAATGTACTCAGTCTATGATAAAAAATAGGAGGCCTTTATTAATGCATAAATATATTTTAATGGCTTTTATTCACAGAAGTTATTTATATAATAGCTGCTTATTACAGCAAACAAATATGTTGCTATTTGTAGGCATGTGATTCCCCTATAATTATAACAAACCTTCCCATTCAAAACATACTGATTGTATTAAATGTTAACACATATTTTCTGTAGAAAAATAATGAAGCATAAAACCATTGTTCTAAAATGAGCACAGTGCACATAATTTTTTTTATTACAAAGAAAATAAACACAATTTGCAGGTAGGAAACTTTTACTTATACATGAATTTTCCATACAATCCACTTGCAATTACATTCTCACAGTGCATGATTTTTTTCCAGACTTCCAATAAATTGAAAATCCTGAAGTCAATAATAATTTGTAATTAAGTTTCTTTCTGTATACACGTCACCCAATCGCAGCGAAATAATTATTACAATAATCCTCTAACCACCAGTATTTGTTTGCATAGTTACTAAAACAGATAATGTAGAGTTCTCTGGATACAAAGTTCCAAAAGCAGCTGCAAACCTCTTCTTTTAGAGCAAAAGTATAGAAGCCATGGCTTGTATATTCTTTCTACAGGGCAAGATTTTCAAGTGATAAGGAAGGAAGGAGAAAAGGAAATTACAACATCAGACCTGATGGGGACTCCAACTTTGCCATCCCTGAAGAGAAAATACATATTGTTAATAATTATAGGGAATGAAGGTTATAAAAATATTTTGACCACTTGATGGGGTAAAATAATGCTATTTTAAAAGTTTGAGGTAGAAAAAACTAAGTTTTAATTAGAGTTGTGCAAAATCAAGAGATTCAACTAAACACCTTCTATAGGTACATTGCAAGTCTTTTCAAGCTAGGTTAGGAATACCGAGATGAATAAATTTTACATAAGAACATGTAACTGAAAATACATTATGTAATCATATAAAGTACTAAAAGAATAGCAGAAATTCAATTTACGGTTATGCAAAATAAATAGCTATGTTGCATAGTATTTATTTCAGTAGTTCTAAATCATATGATTCCTATCATAATATGTAAACACACCAATGACTCTGCTGAAAACTATACTCAAAATAACTAGTCATTGGTCAAAGATGTACAAGTTCACTATCCATGGCAAATAAATTCATACATGAAGTGATACATAACTCAAATAAATCTTGTTTTAACCATCTTGGAATTATGCGCACACAATTTGTGGAACAACTATTCCACTCTATGGGTAGCATGTCTAGTACTTGGAATAGAAGTATACTCTTTCAATTAGAATTTTTCGCCAGGTTTACATAATTGCAGAATTCCAAGTAGTTTTTCCAAAACCAAGTTGTTTTCATTTTTTATGGATTAACGAACATAACTGGCAAATGAAATACACGTAACATGCTTCAAAATTAATATTGGTAGACATCTAGGAATTTTTCACTCACACTTACTACTTCTTTTATTGGATATCCTCAAATAAATGTTCCAGAAATAACTCCAAGATGTACTAGCAACCTGTGCCTTTTATTATTCTAATTTTGTAATAGCATGAATTTGTACAAAGAATTCATCTGTGTATACCTGATCTACACTTAACAGTTAATTAGGTACAAATTGGACTGCAAGGTATATCAATCTGTTAATATTTTTTTAAGAAAAAAAAATTACATACTAATGAAATATGCTTAAACCACTAAAATGCATATAATATCTTCTTAGATTGCTCTTATTCAAGTAAAATATTTATTTTGGCCAGACTTCTCAGATATATTTAAATGCACCATTATATTTGCAGCCTTGAAAACAAAATGTATGATTAATAAAAGCCTAAAAACCTCTTGATAAATTCAAAATTTCAATAATACTGCTAGAAGTGGAGAACCTGTAATAACCCTATTTCTGAACAAAACATACTGAAAATAATGTCATTTTTCCTTGATCTGCTTCTGTGTATATATATAAATGATTTGCTTTAACATTTCTTCCCTTAATCTCTCCCAATCATATTAAACACTTTTTACTGGTTTTATAGAATTGGACCTATGATCTCTTGGTATAAAATCACAATTCCTCGGATCTCTTGAACAGAGTAAAAACAAAGAAATTACAGCATTGATTATTAATAGATTACTTATTTCCTTTTGATATATAAGAAAGTTACACAGTAACAGATAAACATTATAACAAAATTTTATATATAATAAAATAAATTATCCTAAATCATTCTTCAAATTTGCAACATATTTTCCACTTATTTCTTTTGATTTTTGGAACATAATTTTTTGGACCACAGAAGAGAATAGTTAGTCAATTTTAGAATGATGAGTAAAAAAATATTTCCCATTGCCAGAGATTTAAATGCATAATTTAAGAAAATAATTACCATTTTGTGTTCTATATTTTGTGGTAAGCCATCACCACTACCGGAAGAGAGTGGCACTTTTTGATGCATATTCCACATCTCTATGTGGCCATCAACCTGTCCAGGTCCAACAGCAGCATTATTTTGATAGATATGAGGCGTCATCATTTGAGGGTGCAGTCCATTCATAAATGGAAAGCTACCACTGGGAACAGGCTACCAAAGAGAAGGAGAAATGAAATAAACATTCTAATATATTACACACACACAGCATTATCATTAAATCTTTGTTTAAATAATCCTTCCTTTCAAATAGAAAATTCAGCTTATTTAAAATGTACCAAATACATTTTCAGTTTATAAAATACACCCAAGATGAAATGGTTATTCAGAATTAAAAATCAAAATAATGATAATAATAAAGTTAATTTTGAAGAACAACAAAAAAGAAACTAAATACCATTTAATCCAAATATATTAAAATTCAATACAATATATATTAATATCTTAAAGCAGCACTGAATCTTTAATCTGCCTTTCCATCTTACTACCTCCTCTTCCCATTCCCCTAATAAGACAAATTTTCTCAATTTTAAATAAATTTACTTTTCACCAAATAATTTGCAAATCAATATTATAAACTGAAAATTCCACAATTTTACTAAACAGGCAAAGCCCAAAATCTATTCTTTCATTAGTTTTGTCATATACAAGCTATATAATGTATTATATATATCTAAGATGAAAATGAGAAAAATAATTTAGTTTATATTCAAATCTTATAATACCCATATTCCATTAGTTTAATGATTATACAAAACAGACAAAATCTGAAAAATTTCAACTTGTTAAAATAGATTTCTAGATGTGCAATTGAAAATAAAATCTCACAAATCAGACACCAAACTGAACTTCATGAATCATAATAAGTCAGAAGAAAATGTTTGTTCAGAAATTTCTAGGCACAACATTATGTTAATTTACCTGAAAGTGCTGATCAGTCTGATGATGGTTTTCTAAAGATATCATATCAGGAAACCGATTTTCACTGAAATTGTGTAAAGACGGTGGGATTCCTGTCTCTTCTTGTTGTATAGGCTGAATAGGATTTTGCATATTATGAATCCAATCTGCTGGAATTTCAGCTAAAAAATAATAATTACCAACTATTATTAAATGCATTAAATTTCTACATTTACCATATGATATAATTTACTACTTTGTTACCCAAAATACCATTTTCAATTCTTTTAATTTTACCTCTTAACTAATACCAGGATATTATATATATATATATATATACAGCAATAGAAAATTATTTGAAATAATAGAAATCTTAATGTATATGAATTTCATTTTATTAGCTGTATAATTTAATATACTAGATGTATCAAAATTTCGAATAATAACTTAGTGAAAAAATGCAAAAAATGTAGTTTTATCTAAAAATAAAATATTTTCAATCTTTGAAGCAAAATTCAAATATTCTACACAGAATAAAATTTTAAAAAGCAAATAAATAAATAAAAATAAATAAATTTTTTTGAAAAGAAAAGAAGAAACGAAATTCTTTAAATTGAATATCAAGATGTGCAATTAAAATGAATATGATTTCAAGTCTATATAAATTAATTTATTTGGCATAGGATCAAAGATGATTATTTAGTTTAATACTAAAATTAATAAAAAAAATTATAATTTTAAATGATAATTTTTATTTATCCATACTATAAAGAAAATGTTAAAATATACACAAATGAATACAACGATAGCATGAATAGATGCATTTAAGTAAAATATAATTTGTTTTATTTCTTCAAATTGTATATAAGGTATTCATTTGTGTTAAATGGTAATTGAATTAAAGGGTAATTTTCTCTCTTTTAAAAAATTATTCAATGATCTTATATTATTAAAACAAGAAATAAATTTATTAGCTATGCATATACTTAGAAAAGAGAAAAAAAGCATTATTTTCTTCACTATTGCAAATTAATATAAACTTCCAATTACAAAGTTCCTTCACATATGAAAACAACTTTAAGAAAAAAACCTGGACATATATAAAGATTAACAGTAAGAACAGACAAAAAAAAAGGTTCTTTAAAGTCAGTAAAATATTTCCTATACATTAATTTACACCAAGTTTTATATTTATAATATTAGCAGAGACATACATATTTTTAAATTTACAGACTAATCAGAAATATAGATGAAAGATACAGAACATTTATATTATTATTTAATACAGAACATTCATCATCTGTAAATATCAGTCATGGAGTTTTAATAAAGGTTGAAATATTAATAATAGGACATAAAAACATTTGACATTATTCTGATATTATTATTAATATATGAAAACTGAAATTGTCTATAAACTCTAAAGCAACCTAATTTTAAAAAACACCAATTTTAATGAAAAATTCAAATTTGGGTGAATATTAAAACATCATACTGGATCACTCATTAACTACCAAAATCATATAATTATAGGTTCTTTTTTTTGTGTGTGTGTATAGCAATAAAATGGTATAACCAACTCTTTAATTTACAATAACTTTTAGAATTAATAACATTTAAATTTAAATTAATTATGGAAAATTAGATTCATAAAATCATTATGGATAATCATGAAGACAAAATTTAATATAGATAAACACTGATTATCATTTCATAATAATGTGCTTACTATAATTTTTTTTTTTTTTCAAATTTTTTTAAAATTAAATCGAGTACATGCATATGTTATACTAAAAATTACATTCTAGGCTTTTACATAAATTTTAATGCTTATTTTAAATATGACAAAAATTTATTTTAGCATTTCAAAATAAAAGTGTTCGAGAATTTTTCTTAGACAGATTGCAAAGCCATAAGAAACAAATTATAAGGCATAGATAAAAAATGACACCCTAAAACTATCAAATTTAATATATCTCAATACGAGATCAGATCATTTGATATCACACAGTATGTTCAGGGATACTCATTTTCTTGTTTATGCATTTGCAAGTGCTTGATAAAACGACTAACAGTAATGATATACTAATTCAAATCCTGTAACTTACTGCAAGGCATCCAATACCTACAATCTAACCCCCCCCCTAAAAAAAAACCCACAATCAGAAGCTTATGAACACCATTCTATAGGCTTCTGAGAAACAATAATGTAGGGAAGTAAAATTTAAGAAGCCACATTAGTAATATTTTAGCACCAAAAAGGTCATTATTCCCTTAATTTTTAAAAATTTTACTAATATAAATTTTGTAAGGTGTCCGAGAATTCTTGGAATCAAGTAATCTTGAATGCCACTTGGAACAGAATCAACTATCTTTTTTCTCTTTTAGCTTGTAAAAGGGGCAGATGCTGATGTTTCTAAATATATCGCCCAGAAACCAATCCCCCAGGACTTGTTTTAAATTCTCACTAAACAAAATAACTTGGATATATTCATCTTCCAAGTTTATGCACTTTTTGTTCCATACAAATTAGATTGGTTAATACTTCTTGGTGCACTGGGATAAAGCGGAGAATTTTTAAGAATACGATATTCTTATTCCCATTAATAAAATAATCTCAGATATTCCAACAATTGATAAGAAACTTATTTTGTACCACAGTTTCACAAGGAAATGTTACACTTTTTATCAATTCTTTGCAAATATTGCGAATAACCACATCATTTTTTTAAAACCTAAAACGTTGCACAGGTTCAAAAAAGTTTGACATTTTATAAAACATACATGACAACATTAAAAGAAAACTAAGCACTTTTCTTTTTATTCATAAATAAAGTTTTGTTATTACAGATGAGCATGATTTTCTTTCTCTGTAAGTTGACTATTTTTAAAAGATCCTAAATTTGAATTTTAAAAAGTGCTATATACATAGCATGTATTTCGTATCCCCTCAAATTTGAAAGAAGTGCTTTTCTATCTGTTAATATATGCAAATTAAAAATATCAGGTAACAGAAAATACATCGTAGCCAGCCTAAAAGAAAAGAAGTTGAATCCTAATAAAATTAAAAATGTTATTATGAATTTCAAGGAAACTATGGAAGTGACTTCAATGTTAAAGTAGACTACACATTTGAACACAAAATATTTTAGTTCCATTTTTTGCAAGAAACTGTCACATTTCAGAAACACTTTTCTATATTTAATATTAACATTTCTTCTACATTAAGGCACGTTTCAAAATGTTCTAAATTTATTATGAATTCCAAGAATACTTATACCATATTTCATCGTTTATAAATTATTATGCTATCATGCAATAAGATTACTAAGAAAATTTATCATTATTATTTGCAATTCAAATTTTTTAAGGAAGAATATATCACTGATTGGGGGGGTAGGTGTAGAAGAAACAATCTTGGAAATATTGTTTCGAATTTAAAATTGCTAACTTCTTTAATTAAAAAGGATTATAAAAAGTGATATTTTCTTGTCTGTAATGAATGCATTCATTGAAATGGAAAGATATATAACGCTTAAATTGAATTTATTCTATTTTTATTATTCTATTATACAAACAAACATTCATTTTTATATATTAGATTTGTGTATTCTTTTAGAATTATAAAACTTGGTGTTCTTTCAGAATGGTAATGAAAGAAACTGTTATTTATCTCATGACTTGTTTAATATTAGTATAGAATTCTCATATTTAATTTTAGAAAATGGGATTAAAATATTCTTTTAAAATTGATTAAAAATAGAAAACATATTGATACCATAAAATCGTTAATATAGTTAATAAGATAATTTTTGAAAATTAAAATAGTGCAAAATTATTTGTACTACTATATTTAAAGTAGTAAACTACAATATTTTTAGTAGTTACTGTGAAAAAAACTTAAATTTAATTAAAATATCAGCTCCCCAAGGTTGGTCTGCAACAAAGTTGTTACCTCTGAGAATGACCTGCATGAAATTAGCATATGCGAACAAACAAATATATTAACCTTTAACTTGAATTTAGCATTTCTACAGAATCTATTGTCTCCTCAGCAAGTTATTTAGAGATTAATACTTGGTAAATAGATGCGCCTGAGACACCTTTCGTTTAAAAATTTTAGTTCATTGTACCATCCCTATAACTATCCCATAGGTAATAATAATAAGCTGACCATGTTTCATCACAACTGGATGAACAGTTTAGGAAGACATAAGAGACATACAGACAAACATTCATTTTTATTTATGTAGATTAATCAAATGAAACACTTTCTTCTTAATTATTTATTTAATTTTGCAGTAGTGATCACTTTTTAATTGTGAAACAAATACTAGATTCATGAAAATTTTTTGTTCTCCTACAAATATGCACAAATTATCTTAACATCACTAGACAATTCAATGCTTCAATTAAATTTAAAACTAGACTAATAAATGTAGAGTTCATTTACAGTCATTTAATTCATCTTCAATTATTAATTTAAACTGCTCTGTATGACAAGAGAAAAATTTCTCAAAAAATAAAATAAAAAAGTAAAATGATAAAAACAGAACAAAAAAGAGCATAAAAGAAGATAGTTACGATAAAAACTAAATGATAAAACATATTAAAAAGTCATGCTGTTTTTGTTTTTTTAATTCATCCGTCAGGCAGAGCTTAGCTACATACATAAGAAAAATAAAGAAATTAAAAAACAAAATAAACTATTTACATCTGCCTGATGAGTTAAAGGACCAGATCCCACCATCTGACACACCTCCAAACGTAGGATTCTTTTTCTGAGCTCGCTCCATACCAATTGGCCTTGGTAACAATTTGCGATCCTCACCAATGGTGCCAGCAGGGTTTGGATTCTCTTGCATGTTCATACCAGTGGGAGAAGATAAATTGCTTCCTTGAGGTGAAGCACTGGGAGACATGGGTGCCATCGGTGATCCCTCATCTAGATCAAAATGGCATAGGATTTATAATCAAAAACTCTTAGTATTCACTTAAAAGTAGCAAGTTACAATGCAGTTAGCTAAAGAACACTGTAGATAGAAATGTGATAATCTACATTTTGGTTCCTATGATTCACTAATAAATTAAACTGTAAACAAGAAGCTAAAGCTGTCATAGCTATTAATTCTAAAATAAAAGCATTACAATAATGAAATCTTGTTTTTTAGAAATAAAATATAATGAGAAAGAGTATATACTCTAAACTTTAAAATTACACTTCCCAAAAATCCATCTATTTTCATAATTTACTCATTTCATTATTTATTTACTAACAAGAATAGGTTAGTCTTTTGCAATTAATTTATTTGGAGGATATACAGTCAAGAGACAACAGAGATGTTCTTGAGCATGTAGCTGATCACTTAAAAAGACAATTAACATTTATATTATCTCGGCCAATTTTTTAAATTTCATCAACCTATGGGAGTTTTCTCACAGTATTTTTTAAAAAACTCAAATGGAAACATATATAGATATAGTCTAAATATATAAATAAGAAGCATTTTGAAACATGACAATGTTGACCATAATAATACGTTTAGATTAAAAAAGCTATCACAAAAAAACTTTTCCCTGAAAAAATGCATAAAATATTAAATAAATTAAAACAAAACCTTAGTTATAGAAAGGAAGAAGGATGAAAAGATTTAAGAAATAAAGAAAGTTGAAGTAATTTTTTTTAAAAAACATATGATTACAAACAATAACAACTCATCCAAGTAGATACCCCCCCCCCAAAAAAAAAAATCCATCTTAATCCTGAATAAGAAGTTCTTACAAGTATATTATTATGTATATTGCCTATATGAAAAACGTACTCTTTTAAAAACTATTTTTTTCTTTTCCCTGATTTTCATTATTCCCCTTTAAACAATTAATAGTGAATTTCAGATGAAATGACAATTAAGTACAATCAATAATAAAAGAAAAATTAACTGCCAAGCCAAAAATATTTAATAACAGACATAAAATTTCTTACGCTTAAGAAAAAAATGTCATTTTTTACTACAAGAAAAACTAATGTACATTGGTCCAAATAGGATTACTTATGCTTGCAAATAGGGTACAGATATTTTCTCAATATAGAGTATAAATATTTATATGCAATACAATAATAAAATGGGATTGGGGGAATTGTGTTCAATAAATTTTTCCTTAACCCCAGTGTGTAGGTCTACTGGGATTTTATTGCCTTTGGCAGGAAAACTTGGTCTGCATCTACAGGGGTGTCTGAATGTATTTGATCTTGTATTTACAAGATTTTATCTTACATACACTTACCTTATTCATATATCTTGTAACAAATGATTATATTATTAACAGAAAAGATAGTTTTTATCAGAAAAATAGAGGAATTAAATATATTTTTAAAATGATATAGGCAAATATAGATATAGATATTTGCCTATATTGTTTTATTTACTAATATATGAATATTCTCACACTTCTGAATGAATTTTCTTGAAAATTGCTATTACCTATACTCAAAAAACAGGAAAAAGTGTATGTGTGTGTATGTATATTATAATAAATTACTAAGCAATATCTTTATTAAGAAACTAGCCAATTTTGGCAACCAGCAGTCCGCCAGGATAAAAGATATCAAAAATTTTCAGTTATATATTTTATATAACTTGGCCTCTTAATAGCCTTTTCTGCAAAAAATTTAGCTATCAAAATTTTTGATAATTATATAAATTCAGTCATATGTAGGCCTTGAACAGTTCTGTTCATTGTATTATTTATCTCTTGCTAATTTCAATCAGAGCTCATAAAGTTGCACATTAAATTAGAGTGGAAATGTTAAACTGCAATTTATTATATAACTAAAACCAAGCAGATCTTTTTTTAAATATGAAAACTGATTGCTCAGCATTGAGGTTGTAAATGCAAGAAAAAATAATTTTCGTAATTTCTATAATATTTTAAAGAATTATTCAACAAGAATTTCTCTAATTCATTCTAAAATTCAGTTTTTAGTTTACTTTCAAAACATTTAAACAATGCAAATGAAAATATTTATTTGAATTCAGTCAATAAATTTTCTTAAGAAAAATTATAAAGTTTACATTTTACACAGTCCTTTTGTCCTAAGGAGTTCATATTCCGCAAAATACTCTTGGAACTTCAATTTTTAACCGAAGTTCAATAAATAAACTTTCTATCTCCTACCACCAAATCTGTTTTTACATATCAATCAATATTTTCATAATCAAAGGAAAATCACTGAAGCAAGACCCTGGTAAAAGATTCTCTTCTTTGAAAAGGCCTATAAAGTAATCTAAAATTGTCAGTTTTTATAGAAGAGCAATATTCATATTTCGTAAATTAATCAGTTTTAGTGAATAATTTAGTTGATTGGAATTCAAAGATTTTTATTTAACCCTTAGTGCTCTGAAAAGTTAATATACATAAATTTTTAAGTTGAACTTTCCGGGTAAATTAATATACATATTTTTACCACTCTTAAGTATTTTTACCCAACGAAATTCAAGAAAATAATAAAATAAAACGACAAATGGATTCACTGTTTTGAATGGTTTAGTTTAGTTTAGTTATATTAACGTCCGTTGTAAAGCAACACTAGGGCTATTTTGGGATGGACCTTGTAATTTTGAACCATGGTCAGATGATGAGGACAACACCTGAGCTGGCACCCCTCCCCCCCTCTCCACACCAGCGGGAGGACGTTTGCCCAACAGATTTAATGTGCAAGAGACCCCCCTCACACGACGGTTCTTCGGTGGAATCGAGTCTCGAACCTGAAGCCCTCTGGTTCCGAAGTCGAGACCTTACCACCAGGCCACCACAGCCTTTGCCTTGAATGGTACCCGAGAGGAGAGATTGGAGTGCTAAAGGTTAAAATATTGATGTCTATAATTTTTTTGTCAAACATGATTCAAAGGGTAATGTAAAGTATCTATGTAAAAATTTAATATTCTTAATTCATCAGAGCATTTATTGATTCAAGTTACACAAAATCTGTTTAATGCAGCATAGTTCATTTAGACTATTTTGTTAGTAGATGCATGCCCCCTCCGATTAAAATTAAAACTATGCACATAAATTAGTGATTATCCTATAGATATATTAAACCATTTTGCCTGTTTGATTGAATTAATAATATAGATATTGTCAAAGGTCATAGAAATCTTTTCCATCATTAACTTATTAAAAAATGTATTTCAAATTTTTTTTTTTTTTGTTTCATAGATACTTGCTGAAATTTACACTTTTTTATTTTTGATTAACAATAAATCGGTTTCGAAATAAATAAAAAACAACAAAAGTTTGTTCCTAAGTGCAACTTCTTGATACTTTTTTAGAAGGGGGGGGAAAAAAAGATTTTAGAAACCATGCTAGCATAGCTATGAAATTAGTTTTATCTTAATGCCTAATATTTAAATACTTATGATTGTAATTTAAATTTTGATTATAATATATGTCCAATCTATATGAATCCATACTTTTGCAAAAAATCAGGGGCAAAAAAAAAAAAAGAAAAGAAAAAAGAATAAAGTCTAAAGTAAAATATTTTATTTCTAGCTTTCTTTCTTGTATTAAGAGAAACTAAAAATTAGTAATAAATCATTGGCAGCACTTTAAATAAATTTAATTTGCAACTACATTACCTCTCAATAAAACTTTAGACCATAATGCAGTATCTGAGAACCAAGCATTTTAATGGAGTACGTATAGACATTGCATTTACATGTCAATTTCTGGTATACCGGATTATGTATACTTAAGTCTGCTGGTAAATAAGCTAGAAAGTGAGGTGATATAATTCAGATTTGAAGGAATTTCGGTAATCATCAACAATTTCTTTATAGAAAATGTTTTTTCCCTTGAGAATTAACTGGCAATTAACTTTTGAATTATTAATTTGATTCCTATCTTATTTCAGACAAAATGCTTAATATTTGGAAGAAAAAAAAACTTAGAACTATTTTAAGGTCAAAAATATACCAGCTCATTTCAAATAACAGCTTGGGGAAGATATATACTTACTAGCATACATACATACTGATAGAGCTAAACATTATTGATATCCATTTAAATTTGAATTTAAAACACTTACTGAGGTCCCCCCCATTTTGTTAAATAGAGTTAAGCTGTAAGAGATACAAAGATTAAATCCTCATCAAACTAAAAATTATGATTCACTTTTTATTAGATTGAATTTGTATTACACATATAAAAATTATAAATGCCTTCTGTGCAGGAAAATTATAAACATATTCCTTTATAATAAATTTTTAAATCAAATTTCTCCTATTTTATATATAACTTTAAATGCTCATCTGAAACGCATTAAAAGGTAGACAGCATTTCTTTCACAGAAGCTTCATTTCACTATCAAGGACATGGAGTATCAATTACTCTGGACTGCAATTAATTACCATTTGGCGTACATTGTAAAATCGCCAAATCTTACAGGCAAAGATAAAGGTTATAATATGACAACCTTGAGCATAAAAGATATCTTTTAATGACATGTGTAGGGAGGAGGGATTTATTGAGCACATATTCCACACAACCAATAAAATATTTAGAATACTAAAAAAGTATACATTGAATCGACTAACCCAGGGAAATTGTGGAACACCACCGAAAATAAAGAAACTTTTAACCTACTTAAACAGAAACAGATGCAGCTAGAGAGTTAAAAAAAAAAAAAAAGAAAAGAAAGAAAGAAAGAAAGAAAAGAAAAGAAACAAGGAAAGAAAATATGCAATATAACTTTTAATGGGAAGTGATTAAAGCATTATAACTTTACCTTTAGAAGAGGTTCCAACTGATGGTGTGGTACTGGATGATCGTTGATTAGGCCTGATACCCATCATAGTCTGAATTCCTTGATAGTGAGGAATATTTCCTGAACCAGGAACAAGAGGTGTTGGTGGATGGTACCCAGACACCATACTTAATAAAGGCATTGAGTCTGCTTCTTGGGCCAAACCACTAACAGAACCAATTGTCGCTGTTGTATTATTAGGATTAAAGTCTGTTTGTTGCTGATGGTTTGCCATATGAAAATTAAATCTGTTCATTGCTGCTTGGGCCTGAACATTGGCCATGGCATGAAGAGGATAACCAGGATTGATGCCACCACCGGAAGCAAGGATGGGTCTGAATGGTGCAGCCAAATGATGAGGAACAGCATTGTCTTGAAAATTATTTGGACCAGAAGGCATTCGTGCCATGTGATGCATAGGAGGACCATGCTGAGCCATCAACAAAGAAGCTCGACTAGAAAAGTCTGGTGCATTTGGATTTAAATTACTCTGCACCACCTGCATATTTCCATTACTGGTTCCTTCTGGTAAGAGATTACCAACGGACGACAAAGGTGTATTCTGGCTGAAAGTTGTATTTGTCCCTCCAGGACTTGCTAATGTTGACGCCATGGGATACGACTGCAGGCGATTTAGATGGGAAGACATTCCTATTCCTTGATGGTATAAAGTTTCAGATAACTGAGAAGGCAAATGAGAAGGAAGTGCCGCACAAGCTAAAGACCGTGGTAACTCATTTAAAGTAGCACTTTGCGATTCTGGAAGTGAGCGCGAAAGATGAGGACCTGTTGAAGGTGGGCTCGAAGGAGCTGGAGGTGTAGACAGCCGTGTATTGGAAGATACAGAGGACGGAGGCCCTATTGGACCTAATGGCGGGGTGCAAGGTGCACTACGAGGTCCACTACCAATGGGACCAAAATTAGAGCTATGAGAAATTCCTACCTGAGGATTAGATGAAGCTGAGGAGTTAGAACAGGCACTGGGTGAAATGTGAAGATTACCTCTATAACCAGGAGCTTTTGCTGCATCAACAATTAAATCACTCTCTGAATTTTGAGGAAGAGAAAGAGTTAAAGTACTTTGCACTGGGTTAGAATTTTGTATTTGTGAAGCTACAGAAGTTACACCGGATGCAGCCACACTGGCAAAATTTGGTTTTGATGCTTCTTTTTCCTTTGTTAGAGGCCATATTGGTCCAGGAACTTTAGAAGCAAATAGACTATTGAAAGGTAAATATTCTAATGGGACAGAAGACTGTCCAGATGTTACTAAAAGTGTCCCTGAAGGCGATGTTGAAGGTGGATTTGTTGTAGTAGCAGTAACATGACATGTAGAGACTACAGAATTAATAAAAGGCTTAGTCACCGGGGCTTGAGTAACATGAATACGTGTTTGGACAACAGTTGTTCCCTGCTGAGTAATTAGTGAATTATTTGATAATTTTGGAGGCTGATTACTTGAAAATGGTTGAACAGGTGAAGGTCCAGAGCAAGTATTGTGCCCCAAAGTCATTTGAGTATGAACTACAGAGGACGAAGGTGGAGCACTACCCGCTCTTTCTATAGATAATGGAGCTATTGTAGAAACTTTTGTGTCTGACATTGTTGTTACTTTAGTTGCAACAGACACTATATTGGTTGAGACTGTTTTAGCTTTACCCTGGGTAATAACAGCCATTGTATAAGACACGGTAGTTTTAGTAGATGTTGTTGTACCAGGTTGTGCTGAATTCTTTTTCTCTTGACTGAATAGTTGTCGGTTTGAGGGAGATTTTTCGATGGCTGTTGTGACAACTACTCTTGTTGCAACAGAAGTGGCATTAAGAGATGGTGATGATGTACAGATAGGCATGGAAGGTCGCGGTATAGTGGCAGGCATTTTCCCTGATAACACAACCCCAGTCCATGCATTTTGTCCATTGCTTAAAAAAGGAGGTGTTGTGGAGGAGCAAACAGGAATTCCAGGTCTTATATTTTGAGTATTGGACACCACAGAACGAATTTGACTTGTAAATGGAGGAGTGGCACTGGCTGGTAAACTAGGAGGTGGAATGGAAGTAGTTTTAGTTACAGATATAGTAGCGATTCCAGAAGTTTTAGTCACTATCTGTTGTCGTGTTATACTTTTGTTTTGACTACTTGAAGAAACCTGAATGAAAAACAGAAAATAAGATTACATATAATGAATAGATTTTAACACACTTTAATGCAAAATTTAAATATTTAAAATAAAAATAGAAAGCAAATAAATTTTAACATTCCAAAAATACTTTGCAAAAACATTATGCAATTTTTAACATCAGAGCAGTCTAATTAATTTAGCACTAGTGCTATAACTCTCACATACATCTATAATTAAAATCTGTGGTCAAGTTAAAGCTTAAATATAAAATGCTTGTTTATTAAGTAAATAAAAAATATTGAAGAAAAATTAGTTTGACCCGTTTTCAATAAATGGCTGAGGCTACTTCAGAGTTTAATAATAACAACTGATTTTGGTGGTTTTAAACAAGTTAGATATCTATGAATACTATTCAGGATATATCAATTCAAGTTTTCAAAGAAACCTTATTTTTCATTGTATTTGGCAATTCAAATAATCAAATAGCATTTGCAGAAGGTTTTAATATTCTATTTTAATTGGACAAAAGTTGCAGTAGAAACAAACTGAGTCATTGTATAAGTTCATGCTGACAATCTCCAACTGATAAATCCTGTATTGAATGGTTCCGATCTTTCAAGAAAGGCAATTTCAAAATTGTAGAATTTTTTTTTGCTTATCTTGAGCTTTGCACAAGATCAAGGCAAGCTATTGGTATAGGCAACAATTAATTTGAGCTGTGCATTATTTAAAAAAACATCTGGAATATAAGCAAAGAAAGTTATTTTTCTGCATGACACATATTTGGTCTCATGTCATAAAAATTGTTGTGTTTTGGAGTGGTGAAACGTTTAGTGGAGCATTTTGTAAACCATCACATTCTTTGGACATTGGTCCTTCAGATCATTAGTTATTCTTCTAACAAATGCAGTATGATTTGGCAGGTTTTGAGCTTAATTTTTATGAATAATCTGAAAATTGGCTCCTAAGATTGCCTCAAAATTCGAGACATTTTTTTTTTTTTTGATGGAATATGAAAATTAATTGAGAAGTAAGAAAACGCCATACAATATACATTGCCATCAATTACAATACATCAAAAGTCACAGCAACAGACAATATTTTTATAAATCTGATCATTTATTTCACTCTTGAGATAAATGCATCTTGGACTCGGAATTATCACCACAATGATATTTTCAAACTTTCAGCATCTCTTCTTTCATTAAGTACTTCTGAAAAGCAGTTTAACATGGTAGATGCATAGGTGACTAAGCAGGTTATTTAAAGTCCAAATTACGGAAATCATTCAAAATGAAATGTATTTAGGTAAATCTTTATTTAGTGATAGACAAAAATTCCATTATGAAAGAAATTGGTATTTGGGCAGCAAGCTAAAAATACTAAACAAGTGCTCCCTTCTTCTACTTTTATGAAACATGCAAACTCTAAAAGGACAAATGCAGTAGTTCAAATATTAGTAAAAAAAAAAAAAAAAAAAAAAAAAAGATAAAAAAGCAATAAATATAACCTGATTTTTTTTTTTTTTTTTTTTTACAAAAATATGACAGTTGATATTGTGCATATAAGAGAATCATTGAGGAAATTGATTTAAAATGAATATTATCACTGATTTAATGTAATATTCGTAAAATTATGCAAAACAAATAAATAAATAAATACCAAGAAAATGAATTTTGCAGTGTAGCCATTTTGTATAGAAATTCAATTGAATTGAATTTCTGATCAAAATGACTACACTGTAATTCTGAAGTTAAAGCAATATGTAGTTTCTGTCCACTTAGAAGCAGTACAAATTTGGGGTGATATTCAATAAAATGGAGATGAGCAAAATAGAAGAAATGAGCTGTTACAGTAAAGGTCAATTATCTTTCAAAATAGATAAATGCATATTAATAAGATAACAAGTATTTCTATATTATTTAATGACATACCTAGAATTCCTAAAATTGGAAAGCAAAATTATCCAATAATTTCTTAGAGAAAAACAAGATTGGAAATTAGATCCAGATATTAAAACAGAAAATGGTAATCATTTTTACTAGATTAATCCTCCTGTATTATAAAAGAAAAACAGTTTCAATGAAGTCTATGAGGACTTCAAAATGGTTGCATTAAAAATTGTTTTAAGGCAATTTATAAAACCAATCCCCTTTTTTACACACAATACAAATAAAAAACAGCCAATTTCAGAAAAATGAATTAAATAATAAAGCATAATTGTGTTAAATTAACACGAAAATAAACTAACCTGAGGGGAACATGGAAGAGAAGGAATAGCAATATTAGAACTTCTAAAACTTTCTGAAAAAGTTGAAGAATTTGTTGCTCGACTAATACCATGTCTAGAGAGGATTTCAGATAGATCCTTTTCAGGTTCTTTGATCAAGGCTGTAATTAACTGCTGAGCGATACGAGTTGATTCAGCTGACCCTCTGTAAAAAAATTTTAAATAATTCTTTGAAAAGTCAGCAGAAGACAAAACACAGCAAATGAAAATTAGATAATAGAAAAATTTAATATTAAAATGTATTAATTCACAAAAATCGTATTAGATTAACTAAACCTCATATACAAAGTTAATTTCTAATGATGTGTAAATAGAATAAAGAATATGTAAATATTTATGTGATAATATAGAATATGCAAATATTTTACACAATATTTGAAAGATCTGATGAAGGTTACATACAAAATAGATTATATAAATTCTAAAAAACTATATTATTCATACCAAAAAAAAAACATAATATACAAAAAGATTTTAAAACATTTATAATATTTGGTTCGTTAAATGCTATAAATATATTGAATAAATCTGTGTATCCCAAGCATTTTTAAAAAACTACTAAAACTATCCTTACCTGATAATCACAGTTCTATCACCCTGGCCCTTCTGTTTTTCAACTTCAATATGGGCTCCAGAAGCTTCTCGAATGGCATTGATATTCATACCACCACGACCTATGACTCTACTGATGGCATTAGCAGGAACAGATACTTTTTTCGATCTATTAAATAGTTTGCTGGAAATAAACAAAAAAATTTTACTAACTGCCTATTTAAACAGTAAAACATAATAGATATTTCTAGGAGGGAAAATAATTCTCATTTACCATTGTTTCAGCAACAAAATGAGTTTAAATTTATAACTAAATTTTCATTAATTAGCACCTTTATTTTTTTTTCCAATCAAATAACAAATGAATTAGTCCCCATGTAATAGAAGAATGGAAATCCTTCAAATTCTAACCATAACACTGTACAATTTAATCTACCTCTAATAAATCTTGCACAACAGATTTAATAGTTGAGAATAAATTTGGATGTTTTAAAAAATAAGTTAAAAATTAAAGAAGAAGAATAAATATAAAATAACTCAACAGATAAGAGTTATAAATTTAAAGCAAATTACAGTTAGAAATTTAAAATAACTACAAACAATAGTCCCCACCAATTCAATAAATTATGAAGATTTATTAACTAATATTTGAAATAAAGTATTTTTCATTTTTATTTTCATTCCATAAACTATAAAAAAAGAATTAAAATTTTACAGCAGATTTGATTTTTTTAATAGAAGATTTGACTTTAAAATAAGGAACTGAAAAAATTTCTAAGATCTAACAAACAATATTTAAAGACAAGTAGGAACACAACCAGATAACAAGAACCTAAGAAGACTTTGTATCTTTATTGCCTTTGTTCAGTAATTAATACACAATGACACATAAGTAAAAAAAAAAAAAAAAATTGTTTTCATAACATACATAGGAAAACTTCCAATTTTAAAAGTGCTATCTGTTTATTTTGTTGACAAACAGAAGTTTCAAATTAATTTATCCTTTTAGTCAAATGCCTTTAAAGGCTTTAAAAAACTTTTAGCTTGTTTTTTTATATATTTTTTCCCCTGGTTTATCCATTTCTCCCCTTCTCTTTGAGTTAAATTTTTCCATTCGACTAAGCTGAACCACACACCTGTGACTGCAAAAAGAATTGATAATGATTTACTCTCATCGAGTTGACTCAAAGATTAATTGAAAATGTATCCACAAGTTATTTGCAGCAACAATATATGCAATTTTTATAGCTGTGCAAATAATTTTTTTTAAAAACCCAATTTCTAAGACAGAAATGCCTTTCAAACAATGACATTCATGGTCTTCTTAACTGGACTCCAAACATCCGGAAGAAAGCTGGAGAAAAAAATCTAAAGATTGGCTTGGATTTTCTATTAAATAAATTGCAAATAGTGCTTAATCACTTATATTAATTATCATAAGTCTAATATGATAAAAGTCTATATATGATTAAAAGTCTTGGCATTCAAGAGATTAAAAGAGATGAAATTGCATGCTTCAAGAATTACAGCCAAATTACATTTTTTCCCAATACCCCCTTTTTGTCTCAATGAAATTAGCAAAATATTCCTCTCAGAATTTCAAAATTAGGTACAATCTACTTCTACAACAAACTATCTTTCCAGAAACCATATCACCACAGATACAAGTAAATAGCAATTTATGAATGCTCACAGACATAAAATATTCAGTCCATTGGTTATCAAATTCATAATATTAATTCCATCTTTACATCCATAACTTCAGCAATTTGTTTAGCCATCTGATAAGCTTGCAATATTTAAGCAAAGTATTTTCAGAAAAAGTTTCGTTAACAGTTAGCTCTTTCCATCCACGAAAAAAATTATCAAATCACTAAGAGCACACACAGCACAGCTAAAAAAATTCTAATTAGAATGAATCTCAACTCAAAAAACTTACATTGGTGGGAATCCAGGACATCTGAATATCTCTTCAGTAAAAAAATGGTATTCAACATATTCCTGTGCTCAGTTTGTATTATCTAACTTATATCACAAACCTTTGGTGCAAGCTAACATTCAATTGTCGAGAAATTTAGTTCTCTTAAACTTTTTATCCAAAAAACTATTTTCCTCACAGATGTTACCTGCAAATTTTTTCTTTGCTCAGTGAAGATTTTTGATAATTATTAACTGTGAATATCAGACATTAGGAGACTTTAATTTTTATGGTCAAAAATCCTTCTTTTCAATAATAATAATAATAAAGCAGAGAAAATAATTTCATCAGTGAAGCCCCATTTTGTGCAGTAATGTATCACAAGAAAAATATATATTTAGGCAGTGTAAAATGGTACCGATATAAAGTTTGATACAAATTTTTAATTACTTAACAAAATTTTAAAGTTTTTAGTAATAAAGGAAATTACAATTAAACTAGAAAAAAAATAAGTAGACACATTTTTCGTTTCTCTTCAAAAGGTTTCTGAAAATCCAGAAACTTTCAGTAATCTCAATATTCAAATTTCTGATAGTTGTGATGTTTTCTCTGTATTCACTTAGTAAAAAACATAAAGAGCAAATCTCTACCTACAAAAGAAGAAAAAGAAAAGAGACAAAGAAAAATAAATAATATATACCTCCTAACAACTTCCTTCCATCCTTCATCTCGCTTTGGCCATTTTTTTGGTGAAGCACTATTTGCTATAGAGGATTTTAAACAGTGGGACAAACTTGAAGATGAAGGACTTCTAAGGCTAGATGAAATCGCAACATCTGTTGGAAGCTCTAAATCGTCTAGGGCATCCCTGAAAATGAAATGATATTTTAGTATATCCAAATAATGCATTACTTTAGTACTATACGAATCAAATTATATATAAGCTCAACTGAACAAATTATATATAAGCACAAAATTTAATGAATCCTTGAATAAAATTTCATAATTTACTGAATGTTTTTCTTTCCACCAATTAAACTAAATGACTATTTAATAAATTATAAACCTTAAATTAACAAATAGTTTCGACAGATTTGCCTTAGAAAAAAAAAGATTAGCATAAGAAAAATATTTGACTGCTTTTCAGACGACTACAATGCCCATTTTCTTTGGAAAACATAAGTAATGAGCGAGTCTTTATGCAGTGTATTAAAAACTAAGTTTTATAGAACATTTGATTTCTGAAACATTGTGAAACATGACAGTTAGTTAGCAATAAAATCTTTTTTCATTGAATAAAGAGCTTCACATTGTTCGTTAATTAGAAAATACTGTTAATTTCCTAAAATTCCCTAAAATCTTCATGATGAAATGAGATACAATTGTTAAATAATGAGCAGTTATTGAAAAAGCATTCACAGAATGTAATGAAAAATCATTGAAAATAAGATAATCATTAAGAGTCATTCCTCTTTTTGTTTTTCAGTCTCACACAGTAGAATAGTTCAACTCAATTGGATCATGAAAATAGCCATTAATGAATCAAAATTAAAGCCAGCAAATTGCCAAAAAAGCATAACTTGAAGGGCCTTTCTAAATCCAATGGTTGGATTGGTTTAAAAATGAATACCACATAGTCTAAAAGCAGGTGTGGCAAAAATGAAAATGTTCCATACGCAAAAATGAAAATAAAGTGAAAGAATAAGAAAAGCTGCCAGCCTAATTGAAGGGTATTCAACTTACAACATTTATAATGCACAAGAAATAAGACTATTTTATGACTCACAATCCAACCAAACACTTTGGAGAAAGAAAGGGGGAAAAAAAAAATACATGGAAAATGTTTTAGAGAGGAATGAGGGAAAACAAAAATGAGGATCATAGTTTTACTTGTAGCTGAAGTTATTTGTGAAAGAAAAAAAGGTAAAGTGTAACATTTTAAAAATGTAAAGACCTTACAGAAAAAATATGCAGATAATATATTATTCTGGCTGATTATTCACACAGTTGTTGATGCCTTTAACTGTTTTGCAAGGGGAGTATCATATATGTATCATAAATGTCTTTCACAGCCAGACAAACCACTTGTGTGTCACTAGAAGTTGAGTTCAGGGTACAAATGATGCATATGTACATTTAAGATGGAACCATTTTCAAAGGTCACTAGATGGCTCCCTAAGATATTACTTTTGAAACACAAGTTTAAGTAACCTGATTAACACACTTTAGTATTTCATTCATCAACTGTTGCAGAAAATGGGTAACAATAATGTAAATAAACAGAACTTAGTTCATTAACTATCCTAACTGTGATAAGCAGATTCTCGCATTTCTGATCTCAATCCAAATGCTATTTATTATTTAATTTTAACATTGTTATTATGCATATTATATTAGGGTAGTAACATAAGTTCTGTTGCATTTAATGTACCACTCAGATATGTCATGCATATTTCTTATTTTAAAATAAAAATTAATTTTTTTAATGCTTTGAATTAGATTTGTATTGAAAAGGAAACAATTATCAAAAGAAGAAAATCTTGCATTATGAATAAGGTAATTAGTGGTACAGATGAAAGTGATTCATAATCTAATGAATTAGAAACCTCAGATTTTAAATGAATTTAGATAATAAGTTTAGTGATAAGTGATTTGGATACTTTACCAAAATCTTAGTTCTATGTGTACTGGCCATCATATTTTATATGGTATTTCTGCACTTTTTACTATTCATTTTCACGTTTATTATTGTATTTTGCCAATTAAAATTTCAGAATAAAATCAAGTAGGGTCTCTGAAAATTATTTCTCAACGTAAATGAGACTGAAATATATATTTAATGGAAATTAAAAGAAAAATGTTACTAAATGGTAATAAAGTATGTGATAATTAAATTAATAATCTGAATAAAATAATCTATAAAAACATAACCAATTACTTGTTGAAAAAATCCTATTTTTTAATTACTTTAATACATTTTAAAGTTATATTTACAATTTATTGACACCCCTTTTACATACAAGAGAATTAAAAATTACTTAATGCAATAAATACATTTTGAAATTTAAAAAGATGATATATATCTACTCTAAAATTTATTTCATTATATCTGCACCTATGACAATTATATTTAAAAAAGAATTTGAAAATTTGCAAAATTAATTTTTTCACCTAAAATGTCTCTATTAAAAATCATAATATTTTTTTTTTATTAAGGGGTTTTACAGTTCTCAAACAAGTCTTAGGAAGTGAAAAAGTTTAATAAAAAAAATAAAATAAACCTTTAAATACTCGAGACAGGTTTTTAGATATACACAACAAAACTGGAACTTTAAATGTACTTAATTTTAAAGGAATTTATTTTCTGTAATAAATATATATAAAAGATTCTCCTCATTATCTGACAAGACATATTTATTTAATCGAAATAACCAACTGTAAATTACTGCACATGCAAAGCAAATAGTATATTTATTATGAAATAAAGAGGAAAAGTAAATCTTGTTTTGGAAGTGATGTTCAAAGAAAACAATTTTTTAAAAAGAGTCTTATTTGGCAAAAATAGTTGAGTGGATGATTGTCAATGCCTCAACATAAAAACATCACTTTGTATCAAATAAATGTATTAAAATGAATTTTTTAAATTGTATTAAAATGAAATTTTTTAAATTGTATTAAAATGAAATTTTTTAAATTGTATTAAAATTAAATTGATACTGTTAATAAGGTGTACAAGTTTTAAGATAAAGCAGAAATTGTTTTTGTAAGAAAATACGAGCATCGATTTCTATAACAAATCATA
The DNA here is from genome assembly GCA_026543055.1 of Argiope trifasciata. NCBI lineage: Eukaryota > Metazoa > Arthropoda > Arachnida > Araneae > Araneidae > Argiope > Argiope trifasciata. The sequence goes on from JAPMOQ010006023.1 coordinate 366,382, forward strand.
TAGAATTCCAACCTGGTGATGATCAAAACTATTTTCATACTGAATAAAACCTTTTGCTTGATGCCTACAACTAAAATTTTCACTTATTTACATTTTCCCTCTAACTGAACAGAGATTTCAATGATAGAGCAAGCCCCATCAAGACTCCCCAAAAATATTTCCATTCCATAAATTACCAAGAGATGAATTAAACTCTGCTATAAAGTTATTTAATGAAGTATTCTGAAATGTTCATATGGCACTCTGTTTATATTTGGCAGTTTCATTTTTTCTATTATCTACAGGTTCAGCCATTCTAGTGGATTATAATCCAACAATAATCACACAGATTTGTCAATATTCAACAAATGTGTTCAACAATCAAAATGCATATACTTACAAGCTTAATTTATCACCAGAGGTCCTGACTTTCAGTCTTTGATGCAAAGCAGCACAGATATCCTCATATGTTTCTCTCATACCTTCAGAACTCCCACTAATCCCATTTACAAGTGCATCTTTCGTTTTGTAATGCTTGTGATTAATATTTTGTGACTTTGAATCTACAGTTATAGTGTGAGGAACATTACACGTAGTGACTGTTGTAGTTGTTTTGACACTAGTTGCTGAGGAAGTTGTAACAAAAGGGGTGCAATTTATATTATCAGGCTTTTGATTTCGTTTTTTATTTCTATTGCAGCTATTCATATTTATCACAGGCACTGATTCTGAAACACTGAGGGCATGTTTTTCAGCCACCACAACTTCATTTGAGCTCCTACTTGATTCCAAAGTTGTTGGCTTATTCACCAGATTCCGCTTATTCTTTTCCTGAGTTTTGCTTTTCTCTCGCTCTCTTCTTTTATCTAACCGAGAAGAAGCTTCACAGTTTGACTTTGAATTTGAAACCTCCTCCTGTTCAGAAATATTAATTTCCTTCGCCTTGACTTCAGAAAGGCAGGCAACAACAGAACATGATGATTTACTTTTACTTGGGCTATTGTTTGCAGAAGGCAACCTTGAATTTGATTCATTGGCTGAAATAGAAATCAAAACTGTAATTTTCAGAAACACACTTTTTTAATCATGAATGCGTTATAAAATAATGTAATTTTCAAAGTATTTAAATATAAATAAAACTCAATCAAAAGTGAAATTGAAATAAATGTTTTAACAGTCTGTTTAGTGAAAAGACACAGCTGGGGGAAAAAAGGGGGGGTTCCATAATTTAAAAAGTTATTTGCATTATTTTCTGGAATTTGTTAGACTTATGGAGCCTTTTCTAATATAACTGGTAGTTTCAATATTAATAAGAATATCAACAGTACTTGAAATTTTTAAAAAAATTAAGATTAATTACTTCTAAAATACTTGTTTAATGAAAGTAAATATATTCTTGGAAAATAAAAGTTAAGCAAAAAATAAAGGAAAGAAAAATAACATAAATATGGAATACGAAAAAAACTTGGGAAGTATTGCAGAATGCAAATTCAATATTAAAAATAACAATACATTAATTGAATTAACATTTCTGCATTAAAAATAAAAAAAAAGACTTGTGCAATTTTTAAAAGTATTATTTCACATGCAAATATTAAAACAACTATAGAATGTTCACAATTATAGAACAACTGAATTCTTTAAGGTTCATACTGCTAGTTAGCCAAGAAAAAACAGATTAAAAAAAATCAGTGTCAAAGTAATGATCTAAAACAAAAAAAAACAGTGAACAGTTAAATTGTATGTGTCAGAATTCAAGACCATTTTGCAATTCAACCATTGAGATAAATTAATATATAAAACATCTAATAAGCAATATTTACCACTTTTCTCGACATGAACCAAAAATTTATCGTATTTCAGGGTGTTTACAATATTAAGATGCTTTGATTGAAACATGTTAAGAAATTTTATTATTATTTATTTAAGGAAAGGTTTTTTTCTTCTTAATTTTAAATATTCTATACAATATTATTTTCATGATTAAATACAAGAAATTATTAAACTAATTTTTCCAATAAGCAAGAAAAACACATTTACTGGAATATGTATCATAAATGCTATAAAATCACATTTTATACATAAAAAAGCACATAAGGTAAATGAATTAATTTCAATTTGCAGAATGGCGATTTGTTGTGCACTTTTAATGCATTATTGCAACAAAAAGTCATTTCGGGATATAAGAAAAGAATTTTAACTCAAAAATAAAATATTAAATACCATCTTCAACTTTTTCTTCTTCATCATCATCGTCATCATCCTCCTCTTCTTCTTCATCTTCCTCCTCTACATCTGACTGATCACTTACATGACTTGACTGCTTATTATTTTGCATCCTATCACCTTTCTCACACTTCTTTTGTTCTTCAGCAGCTTTTGCAGCTCGTACCTAAAATAATTTATAGAGTATGAGAATAATCTCACAGGATAGATTAAATTATTATTTATAACGAAAACTATACTCACAGAAAGTGAACAAAATCTAAATATTTCTAGAAAATTAAAGATTCAGAGAGAATAGCATATATCAAAAAATAAAAAGGGACAGAACTTGAATAACTTTAATAAATGAATTTTTTCAATATTAAGTATACCCCCAGAGACCTCTTACGATGCGAATTTTTAAAAAATGTTGTAGTCACATACAAAAGAAATGAAAAATGTCGAAATTTGTTAAATGTTAAATTTAAAATCCAAACATTTTCCTTTCGAATTGCATGCATAGTTACATAAAAATTCCTTAACAGATGCATTTTCCCCCCCTTTTATTTCTAAAAAGTATAACAAAAAATTAAAACTTGTAATTCCCAAGTAAAAAAAAAAAACTTGATAGATTTTACAAATATCAAATCAATGTATTTTTTAATGGAAGCGTAAAAAAACCCCCAAGAAACTATTTTAATTTTTAAAATAGTTTCTTATGTAAATGACTCAGTGGAAACTTAGTAAAATAAATTTCTTATGCAAATAGCTCATTGAAATTACAAACAATGAACCATCATACAACTAAGAGTAGCAGAATCATAAAAAATAAAACAGCATTTATTTTTTAAAAACATCACATTCCTTTAAATATTCATATTAACTTAGGTAAACCTTAACTTTTAATACCATGCATGAAAATCAAATATATAGTGGGAGAGGTGCAGGATTGATAATAATTTATATTTAACATTAGAGATTTACACCAATGAGGAATGGAGAAAAGCATGCTAAAAGTAATATAGACTGATAAATTTCAAGCAATAGGTAAAACTAAAAATTAACTTAATATTCTAGATTTCACATTCAACAGTCAATGAATTTTTTTTTTTTTTTTTTTTTTTTTAGCTTTCTAAATGAAGACAATGATTTAAAAACTTCAATTCTATATAATATAAAGCTTTATGCATTATAAGGAAAAATTAAGCATAGGAATAAGTATTCCTATAGAGATAAGCAATGTATGAAATAAGATTTACAATTGCCATTGCAGAATGAGTTGCTAAAGATTTAGAGATCAAGATTACTATGGAAATAGCTGCATAAATTCAGGCATCAGGGCCAGCATGAATCAGGCATGAGAAGTTACACTTGAAACCACAACCAACATGCACACATAAAACTAGACATGCATTATACTACAAAATTTACTAAATAAGCATGAATAACAATCTCATAGGCAAGCAGAGTGTGCAAGCATATTATGGTGCAAAAATAAATGAATAATTTCAATACATATGTTTTAAAAATTGCTGTATCAGTGCAGAATAATAAGCAAAATAAATACAATCAAAGAATAAATGTATTATTCAGGAAAAAAATATGAATAAATTTGAATAAATGTGTTTCTTCATTATGTAAAAAATCTAATAAGGATTCTCAAAATAAGAGGAACAATTCAATTTTTAAATATATGCAAATTTTTAAAATATCACGGTTCACATTTCTTTCATTACAATGAAGGATTTAGAATGTCAACAGCATTCTTAGAAGCAAATAACTTTAAGACAGACACAGAAAGCAACAACCACTTTTGTTTTATTTCAAAGATTCATTCTTTCTAGAAAATAAAATAATTATGTTTTGGGAACTTCTGAACATATTCCAATTACAATTTTGTAGTTAGTATACAAATTTCCTCTCATACCAGGAAAATAATGAAAACATTGATAAAAATTTGAAAACTTTTTCAAAATCTTTAGGAATTAAAAATCGATTAGAGATTAATTTTAGAACAAGATAAACGTGCATTGAGAGAATTATAGAAAGAAATAAGAAAAAGCATTAAGTATTTATCAAATAGTTGCAGAAACATCTTTTATTATAGAGAACCTATCATCTTATAATTTAATTAAAACCTAAAAAGACAAGGGAAATTTGTAAATTTCTTATCTTTTATTATTAAACTAAATTGTTTCGGATATGTCTTAAGATTCTAAATAAAACGAATAAGATAAGGAATAAATAAACGCAAAAATAATTTGATTTAAAATAATAGTAGGCAATTTTTAAATAGGGCAGTAAAAAAATTACAAAAAATAAAAATAGGATTATATTTGATACTTAAAAACTAAGTGACGTATTTGTAATACTTGTAAAAGGTTTACAAAAATTTTTAACTGCAACCATGAAAATGATATGTAATCTTAAACAAATCCTATCTATAATTATTTCAAGAATTATTCTATGATTGTATTAATATAAAACAAAGCTAAACATAAGAGAAAATAATGAACTAAAGAGGAAAAATATTTTTAAGAAGAATGAAGCTGAATAGTTTCAGTGCTATTTTCAAAAAACAAAATAAAAAATTTGATCAATTTTTTTTTTCCAAAATCAAGAGATTAATAAGAATACAATTGATTAGATATGCTAATAATATTATATATCCAGGAATTTTCTTTCTTTTGGTACAGATAATGAACTTAATCTTTCAACAATATAATTTTCAGCATTTCATTAGACTTTTTCAAATTCAGTACATTTGATTTAAAAAAATTATCTACTTATCATAATGTTAATAAAGTCTCACGCAAAATTAATTTATATATCAGATTTTGATTTATAAATAATTTTGTATTAAATACTTATTGCATTCATAATTTATTACAATTATTATTATGAAATCTTGTGCTCATTTTTTTTTTTTTTTTTCAATTCTTAAATTCGAAGTAATTCTGACATGAAAATAAAAATAACTAACCAAACATGTGGCAAGTTAAATAAGGGGCACACATTTTAATCGACATTAAAATCTTTAAATGAGAAGCACAAAATATCATGCTTTTTTTTTGTTAGAAAATCAATTGTTGCATCCCAAATTAGGAAAATGGTATTATTTACAAATCTTACTTCTGCTCCCCTTTATAATTATTTTTTATAAAGTAATGGAATAAAAAAATGTTTTGATTAAAAAGCACAAATTTATGATTTAATAGTTCAAACACAGAAAGATAAATTTCCAACATGAACATAATATTCCGAAGCCCAAAAGAATGCCCACAATTTAGTAAAGTAATTGGTAACTTTAAAGCTATAGCAATGGCAAGTGAAAATTATAACTAAAAAAATGCATGATTAAGAGTCACTTTTTACTATAGTATAAAAAGTTTATCAGAATTAGATAAAACAATATCTGAGTTCAACAATTATTTAATCAGATTTTTAAAAAGTCTACTAAATAAATTTTCATTAACAAAAGAATATTTGCACATACAGAATAAAATAATTTCACTTAAAATATAAGGAACCTTAAAATAACAAATAAAATAAAAACTTATATTCTATTGGATATGTTCAATAACAATTTTAATTTTATAATGCAATTTAGAATTAAGAAAGCATTTCAGAGACAAAATTACTTATACATATAAAACATTCTAATTAATAGGGTTAGAAAGCAAGGGACAGAAATAACTGACTGAAAATAGTCCTGTCTTCAATAAGGAATCCTCTTAATTTCATTAAAACAGAAGCTAAGAGAATAAAAGTGGGTTTAAATTAAATAAAAGTATAAACTGAAGAAAACCCAACCTGCTGTCAAATCATTAATCTATGGAGTGAGAATTGAATGAAAATATTATTCAAACTCTAAATTCAAAGTTAATGCAATAACTACAAACATGTAGTAATTGCGTTTTAAAATTAAAAATTATTTTAATGGTGAGATGACAATTTGATTAACGGTAAACTATTAAACCTATTGGAATGAAAGAGCAGTGACAGATAACTCTTACAGTTATGCATCTAGTGTATGTCCAGAAGATGCATTCAGTGAAACAAAGCAAAAAGGGGGTAAACAACATTTCAGAGAGGGTACTTTGTTTAACAATTTTAATTCAATTAAGTATAATGCAAAAATTTAAAAATAAATGTCATTGGTGCACATAACCTAAATTATTGCAATTATATAAAATAAAAATCCAATATTATTTTTTAAAAATTGTTACAACCAATTTTTTTAAAATCCTCACAAAGCTTTAACAGATTGCTATTTAAAAAAATTATAAATTATCATTTTCCTAAATAATTAAAAATATTTTCAGTAATATGTAGCCATATGTAAACAGATTCATTATCTACAGAATAGCTATTCTAATTTTAAAAAAATACAGAGATTTTAAATCCCTATTTGCCATTAATATTGTTCAACTGTAAATTAATAACTAATGAGGAAAAAAAACTGTTGACAATTTTTAATATTCACAATCTGTATTTTTTAAAAGAAGTTTTAAAATTTAGAAACTTATTGAATTTTTTTATCACAAAATTTTTATTACAACTTAACTGAATTTTTTTTATTACAAATTTTGTTAAGTAAATTATATATATATATATATATATATGTATATTATTACATAACTGAATTTTTTATTGGCGAGTATTTTTCAGACAAAATATACATTCTTAAGATACAAAATTAAAACTGCTGGATTTTTTAAAACAAAAATAATTAATAATTATATTATATATAATTAAAATTTAACTAAACAACTTTCAATGTTGATTCTCAAAATTAAAATTTGATTAATGTTAAAAACGAAAAAAGTTTTTTTCCCCCTATTAATAGAAAACACGAAAAAAGTTTTTATTCCAATCAATAGAAAACACATCTCGAAAATAAATAACATCCTCACATTTGATTTTACATGCAAGACTTTACATATGCAGAATTCCATTAATAATATATATCACTCCATCATTTATTTGAATACCTTGAAGAAAATAAATTTGCTTTATGCAAGTCATATTACTGACTCTCCATCCCGCTTAAAGGCACTCGGAAATAAATACTGAATGACTAGACTGCCGCTATAGCAATACTGGTGGGGGTTGTAGTTGAGTTCTCAGAGCCATCACTGGCCACACCCTGTAGGAAGTATGTCCTGTCATCAATGGAAGGAGCCAGACCCCCCTCCCTTTTATGCACCCACCAGATTGGCAAAATCCAACCACCATACCAGAAGTATCTCATCCTCCATTATGAGGTAATACAGGGTACCTTTCTTTATGAAAAACAAAACTTTTTAGTGTTCCATTTATTATTATCAAAGAATGTTGTAACCAGACAAATAAATAGTAAAACTTAATAGCTCAAATATTTTAATTAAAAAACTTAAAGCAAAAAGTTGCAATTTTGTGCATTCCTGAAGTGCATTTGTGAAACTGGCTTGCTTTTTCTAATATCTACAAAAAAGAAAAATAGATTAAATTATAAATATTATTAACACTTCCCACTTTCTTAACTTTCTAAGGATTATCACCATCATAGTAGATTTTATTACTGCTGCACATTGTGATTTTTGTAATTGTTATATAATGTTTGTAACAATTACAATGTTTTTTGTATTTGATTTCAGCCCCCTAACATTTCAAGATAAATACAAGCAAATGATCTAATCAATAGACACTGAATAGACAATCCCTAAAAATAAATAAATAAAAAAAATTTTAATCAAAAGCTATATAAATCAACTATTTTTCAATAATCAGAACAACAAAGAATGTTTTGGAAATCTCAGTAATTGCTAAGGAAAAAATTGCAAATGTATGAAAGGTATTTTTGTTTTTAATTTTAATCTAATTTTTTCTGACTTGAAATAAGTACTTTCCTAAAAGAATAAAGGTATTGCATATAGTTTACATGTTTAAAAAAAAATGCCTTTCATCAAAAGTATAGTGCTTGAAATAAATGATTTAAAAAATATATATATTATAATGAGGAAATAAAAAAGTGCAAATGTTAGATGAAAGAATCTTTAAATAAACTAGTATACTATTCTAAAGTATAGTTGTACTGTCATTCCACATATCTGAAGCACCACAAAGGCAATTATAGAATGAAACTCTTATTTTGAACGGAAGTCAGACGAAATAATACCCGAACTGGCACCCACCCCACTATTAATTCCTACACCAATGGGGGAAGGTTTAACCATGATGCCAGAATTAACATACACAAGAAGGCAGAAACATTAAATCTTTAATAGAACTGGATTTCGAAGTCTTCTAGCAATGAAGACAAGAATTTACAATAAGACCATAGTGGTCTATAAAATTATAAAACCCATATAATAAATGTAATTATTCAATACTCAAGAATTCGAAATATATTTTTTTGCCAGGATTTCTTGATATTTTGTACTTGTTCAGTTATTAGCAAAAATTGAGCAAATATTTAAATATCTCAACATAATTTTTTTTTTTTTTAAAAAAAGAGGTTAAGTATTTTACCTGTTTCAGAACAAACTTACACATGAAGAATCAAATTTTGAATATGAACCAAAATGAAACTTCTTTTATAAGCATGTGTAACATTCTCATGCCTGAATGCGAAATGAAGTTGCCTCGATAAAATATAAAAATTTGCTGCAAAATTATAACTGTGCACACAATAAGTAGAATATCAAAATTACATAAATATAAATAAAGCAACTTTTGTTTATAAGTATACTACTGTTTATACAATTTGTATAAAATGTCACGAATATAATTTTATCAAATAAAAAATACTCTTAATTTCTGGACAAACAAAAATACTGTTTGTCCAGAATTAAAATACTGTTAAAATGAAAATAAAAATTCTTTTTACATTCAAAAAATAATAGTAACAAAATACCCTGGACATTCATTCAACACTACATGAAGATGCTTCTGATTATGATTTCATCTGATATGCCATCAAAACCTAGGAAATTTTTAATAATTCAGAACACATAATTCTGAGTCCACACACATTTTAAAAAAAATCAGTGGATAATAGTTTGAAAGTCTCAAATATTAAAATTCCTGAATGAATCTTGAATATATTAAACTGTAAGATATATTCCAAATTCTGTGTAAATGATACCATTTTATCATTTTTGGATAATTCATTAATAATTGTTCAAATGAATAACCAATATCCATCTTGCATACTAAAAATAAAATTAATATTTTATGCAAAAGAGACAGAAATTAAATTTAGTAAAATTTGCTTTCATTACATTGGGTATTAGAAAATGATCTAAAATTTTCAAATTTCACAGATATATAATTGCTTGGAGAAATAAATAATACTGAAAAATATATTTTGAAAGAAAATTAAATGAAATTAAAAGAAAATAAACTGTTTTGTGTAATAATTTCAAATATTTTTTCCATGTCTCAAAGTACATAAGCAAATAACTTCTGAAGGAATTAAAAGTCTAAGAAGATAAAATTTTATTTTTAAAATTATTTGATTTAAAATTACTTGAAATAACTTCCACTTATTATCAGCTTAATATATAAGTTGTTAAAAGATGAATTATCAGTAAAATGCATCAACAATCAGAAAGCAAAAATTTACCTTTTAAAAATAAAATGAACAAATAAAAATAAAAACAAATTAAAAACTTATGTTTTAAAGTATCTTTAAATTATAAAAGATTTTTTTTTTCAATGCAAAAATTTCAGTTGGTAATTGAAATCTATGCATTAAAAAAATCACACATATAGTTAAAAAAAAACTAAATATGTTGCAGAGCTATATGAAATACATTTATAAGGTAATACTCAAATAAAATTACTCTTGACAATAATCCATTTAGGCATAATAATAATACTAATGAAAAGAATCATTTTAAAAAATCATGGTTAGTAAATTTTTGAACATATTACAAAAAAGCAAACAAGACAGAATTGTGCTATTAAAGAAAATTTTAAAATATGAATGAATAAAATCAAATAAGTGAATGAATAAAATCAAAATTCAGAAAGATATAATAAATGAGATCAATAAAAACATCATGCAAGTGATAAAATCATGCAAATTGAAAAGAAAAAAAATATATATAAAAAATTTAAGAAATACATATAATTTGATAGGGCATGCATACAGATCATGCAAGATGAAATCATGTAACGGACAGCCAAAGATATTTCTCAAATTTTAACGAAACTGGAAGTATAGCATAATTACAAATATAAAATTGTTATAAGTACTATAGTTAATGTATGAAAATATTAAGAAATAGATTGATTATCAGTTAGTAAATTGTAAAAGAAGTGAGTCTTAAAAGAATTTAAATTTTAACCCCCCCTCACAGTACACTTATTACACAGTACTCTGGCCTTCGTATATATCATTTTTATGAATAATAAGGAAACCACATTCATTGTCATGATTTTTTTACATACTTACCTTAAAATTTCAGCACATTACCTCCTTATTTGGTATCCTCTCCTATTTAAGATTAAAAAAAATAATGAATAATTGTGTTATTGCATGCAAACTACTTCACAAAGGCCAGAGTGCAAACTGTAATAAGTAAACAAAGATGACTACTAAAGTTTTGAATTTCAAATATAATCATATAAATAATTTTGTGATGAAATTTAAAACGTATAATCATAGTAATACTTTTTTATACCTACATATTCAGGAACAATTTTCCAGGAGTCCTTTTAGATATTATGATACACAGCTACAAGAAGCAGCTGTTGCTCTTTTCCGGCAACAGTTATAATTTTCTAAGATCTTGTGTTAGATCAATAGCAGAAACACAACAGCATGAGTTGATCAACTGCCTTATTTTTAATTTGAAATAAGATAATACTGGCTGCCCATTAGATGATTTTCAATCATAGCAGTATAATAAGAAATCAGATGAGTAGCAGCTTCTTCATTTGTTACTTGAGTCTCAAACTCTCTCTCTTGAGTCGAGTTTCAAACAGCAGACACAGCAATACACATTTTCAAAAGTCTGAGCAGGATTAAAGTTCTTAGACAGTTCAACATTAATTATGTTTATGTTTTTAAGTCTTGCTTAAAAACTCATTTTAAACCGCATACAACATAATATTTCATTTTCATAAACAAATTATTTTTGCAAAGGTATTTTTAATTACCAATATTAAGAGCATTTTAAAGTTCAAAAAACAATACAAAAAAATTGCACTTATAATGTTTGTACTAAACAAGCAACAAATAGCCTTTTAAATCAAACTAAGTTAAAACAAGCATAATTTATACATAAAATTATGTATTGTTAAAACACAACATTTACGGTATACTCCAGTGGATTTCCTTATACATAAATTCTTTTTAATTCATATAAAATATTTGTCATATTGTATTGATATATAATTTGTAATATGATGATTTTTTAAAAAAAGCTTAAAAAGATTTTTTTTTTTTTTTTTACAAAATATATTTCAATTTTAGTAACTAAATAAAAATAAGCTAAGATGGAATTAAATGAATAAAAACTAAAGATTATGCTTTTAAAAAAATTGCTTTCAATCAGATGAAAAAGAGAAATTTCAGTGTCAATTACATATCAAAACAATCACATAAAATGGACAACTGCTTTTGAAAACATATTATTTACAGATGAGTTATGTAGATAAATATAAGCAGTTTATAAAAATACAAAGCAATTTTTAACTTAAAACTAGATTAACCATTTTACATATCAGGCATGAGAATGATATTCACTTATAATCACATAAAACGTCCCAACTCAAAATATGAAAAAAATTTAATATTATAATAATTTAAAGTATGTTCAAAACAGAGCAATCATTAATTCAGCAAATAATTTCATATCAATTTTTTTCTTCATTTTACTAATAATAGTATATGGATTAAAAATATTTGCCAGACCTCTTTACTTTTTCAAAATAAATACTTTAAAAAAAATTTAACCAAATTATACATTTTTATAAAAATTAAGGTCAATAAGCTACATTTCCAGCAAATTAAATGGATAATGCAATGATCCAAGAACTTATTGTTATAAACCAACTGAAATTGGGAACAGAGGTTGGTTTAAAAAACAGACTTACATATTTTACAATGCAAACTTTAAAAGTATGTTATTATTTTTAAAAACATATATCTAATAATCTAAGTACAATTAATTCACACTTTAGGACTTTTAACTAATATTAAAATTAATGGTAAATTTGTTTTGTGTACTTTTAGTCAATTGTTATTAATTTATATTTGCTAATGGAATTATTTAACTAAGATAAGGTTGCCCCTCAAATCCAGAAAAAAATTCCTTGTGTTTTTCAATATACATATATGCAATACAAGAGGCTTAATGAAACATTGTTATTGCATTATATTATCACACGAAAGTCAACATACGAAATAATGAATTTAGGCAAGATAAAACACAGCAGAGCTTTTACTGTTGATACTAATTATTTAATGATTATTTAACAAAAAATATTACACAGCAAAATTTCTTTATTATTATTATTATTAATCTATTTATCCCTGCTCATATATTTGAATAACAATCTCTGCAGATTTTTTTAGGTCATCAAGTTCTTCCCACTTTCTTTTCAACAATTTAATTGAGGCTAAGCATTTGTCTGGCACACCCATGATATTTTTTGTCTTTCCAAAGCTTCATAAAATCTTAAGCATGCTAACTAACTGTGTATGGAACATATTAAAATATATTTAAAGCACATATGTATCCACTTCACATGCCATATTCCCAAATCGAAAAAAATTCCAAAAATCAAGGAATCATTATGCTTTAAAATATTAGAGTTGAAATAATCCAAACAGATTTTCCATTAAATGAATCAAGTGATGTTCACCCTTTAGGGTTACCCCCCCCCGCCACCTGCCATGAAAATTTCAATACTGAATTTTTGTACGTTCTGAAAATAGTAGGGAAATTCATATTTCATATTAACGCCAAAACAAATCAACTATTCATTTCCAACATAATACTTTATTCTTCAATAAATATGGGTTTGAAAGTAAATGTTTTTGAAGATATAGCTACAATAAAAAAAATAACAAATTAGGGGGGGGGGGATAATGAAACTTAAAATTCCCCGTACTATAACAGTTTATTACAGATATTGTCAAATTTTCTTACATTTTCCCTACCTTTAATATAATTTCTTAATATTCTATTACTGCTGTGACAACCCTGTAACATTAATTTGTTTCCTTATATTATATATATTACAGTTCTGCTGACATATTTCAACAAGAATTAATAATCTTGACAATTTTAATTATTTCAAACTTACCATTTTTTTAAAATTCTAAATTAGTCAGCGATGAATCAGAAATGATAATAAATATATTAAAAAACAAATATATAATAAGTGAATAAAAAATTAGGGAATAAAAAACCTTTAAGGCACAAAGAAATACCTTATTTTCAAGTGTGGCTGGTTATTATATGATAAAATTCTTCTATACATTTCTATTATGATTGCACTCAATAAAGATTATATTATATATATATATAATCTTTTTGAAATAAATACACTAATACTGACCTTTCCAGCACAACCAATAAGCAAGCTAATGCATAAGATCTTAAAAATCAAATCAAATTTAATTGCATTGGTTCAAATATCAAAATTATGCTACCCCTTCCCCCCGTCCTAATCCTATTATTATTATATACAATAATACTAATCTTATAATTATATACACCCTTTTAACAAAGAAATAACTTTTGATAACTGTTATTGCATTCTGGCTAGTGATATATATATATATAGCACATAGAACAAATTATTCCAAATAACTTGCATTACACTGTCAAATATGTTTAATGCACAGTTGAAAAACAAAATTAAATTGTTTACTGAAAATGAAGATTTAAAAGAAAAATCCTTTATAAATTCTTTTAAGGAAAATATTTTGTTTGTACAAGCTATTTTAATAAGGTTTATGCTTTATAAGTAATAAGTAAACAAATTTAACTTCCCTATAATGCAATTTAGTTTTGAAGAAATGAAAAATAAACGGATCTATTTTACAATATTTAATAGAATACAAAAAAAAAAAGTTATGCATATACATTAATAACATTTAATAATTTCATTCTGTTCACAAAATCTGTGCTATTTACTCCTTTTAAATAGGCATTACACTTAAAATCAACACGAAAGCTCCTATCAAATGGAAATAGTAACAAATAAACAAAAGCCGTATCAAATAACCTTTTAGCAATGTTAAGTGCCAGGTATTCACATCATTATGCATAAAGTTAATAGGAGATCCAGTGAGAATGAACATCAAGTTACAGAAGAATAAAAAATTACCAAACATTAGTAAACTATTTTCATTTAATGATAGTTAAATATTCTATTTTATTTTCAAAATTTGAATTTTAAAATGTTTTTTAGCACAACATAATTAATTTAAACAATATTCTTAACCAAAATACAGAATATATCCCATATTTTAAGTGAAGCATCCAATTTAAAAGGAAAAGTATAGATGCTTCTGAAAACTTGATGAAAATTTTATGTATGGCAGAATACTCAATCTTCAGATTCTATAACATTAATCAGTAAAATTCAGTTATAAACAATTATCTGTATCTATTAAGTATTACAATAAAATTTATTGGAAAGTATTTTTCATAAAATTTTCAATTAGCCATTAACAATATACAATTTTATTTATTTTAATTATATATCATATGTAATTGCTTAATGTTTTTATTTTAACCATGAGGGTAACTGCTAAACACCGATTTAAAATATATTTTCAGTCGCAAATGGATGATATATTTATTTAAATTATATTTTTGGTTGCAAATAAATAATTGATTGAATAAGAGTACAACTAATAATTTGCTATCACAAGTTAAATAATAAATATTAGGTTTGATTATCTTCCAAAAAACCTACCTTAACTCTTTCAAGTACCCCAAATAGAAACTTTCTTATATGAATGCTATTATAAATTTACACCTACCTGAATAGTTTATCACAATACAGAATGGTAAATTATCTTCATGTCTTCTATCATGATTACTAAAAATTTTGAATTATTACATACTAACGCAGAATGTTAAAATAAATTGATAGTTAAGAGAAAAAAGAGGTATGCACAAAGAATGCACATTTTACATTGTTTTATTTCTTTCTCTTATACCAATTAGGTTTCTTTCCTCTTCCCCCTTAAGTGAATATTGAAAACGAACAATAAGTGTATATCAAATGATATTTTTAAAAAGCTGCATAATTTGCGATATAATGAACTTAAAATTTTGTTTCCTAAGGAATATTTATTACTTTTAATTCATGAGTATTTATTATTAATAAAAAATTTGTAGGGGGTAAAATATTTATAGTTTAAAAGCATTTCCATTATCTATAAATATAAAAAATGGTGTTTTAAAGAGTACTGCAATACATATAAAATATTTAATGCATGTAAAAGTGGGTGACAGTTTCCACCGGATGGTGCAGCCGGCATTAGGCATAGTGAACGGGTGCAGGACCATTCAGGATGATTGGACTGCAGTATCACGATAAAGTGCCTGCACTTGTAATAGATATCAAAGCTGTGAATATAAATAACTGAACTTATATTTAAACCCATTGTGTAGTTAATACTTTTAGAGGATGGACAAGTTCACTCCCACAACTTGAGGATTTGGCCGGGATCGAAACCGAAACTAATCGGACTGTCGAGAAAAATTAATTTTTTTAAGCTTAAAAAAGTTCCAAGATTTATTTGTACCTAATGGCAGTAGGTGCTGCATCTTGAAGAAAATGGTCTTCCAGAATTGGATTGCCTGTTTTGAAGGATTGTATTGGAGTCAAGAGGATAATACAAAGGTAAGAACTTTTCAAATCTAAGCATGGCTAATTTAAACAAAGTAAAGAAAGATGATCTTTTTAATTTGGACCAGGAATTAAATGTTGAGGTGCGGGAATCTGTCACTATAAGAACACTAAAAGCACTAGTGGTAAACTGCGACACTCATAAAAATGATTCTGAGCACATGAAAGATCTACTAAATACTGTAATAGGGAAAAAACTGAGAAAGAAATGGTGCAAAAATAATTTGATTGAGTTAGAGAAGATTAAACTTCTTAGAATTCAAACAGAACTGGAAAACTAGTAGCGGAAGGTTGCAGTGCAGACCTGGAAAGCTTAATAAAATTGGTTAAAACTTTACCATGGGCAATTCCTTCCAGACCAGAGAATTTCACATTATCTTTCAAATTGCCCGAAAGAACATTTAAAACAAAAAGTGGGCCAGAAAATTCGGAATTTGAAATTTTGATTGTAATTAATAAAAAGTCAATAATGCACTGCTGTATATTGGATTACAGGATTATGAAAAATTAAATTGATTTTATGTGAATTCCAACTTTCCACAAGAGTGTTTGCAAAACGAAAGTCCGATGAAACCAATGTACAATTTCAAATAAGAATAGGATATAATTCGGAATATAATCTAAAAGTGTGAATTTAAATTGCTTTGAGATTTGATTATTCCCAATAAAATATTCGAATTCCTAAATAAAGATACTGCCACTCATATTGCTATTTGTCAATCAGATTCTTGGTAGCCATTACAGCCCACAAAAGAGTGTGACCTATATTATGCTTTCAAAGAAAAATCGCTGCATGAAACGAAAGTGCCATATTCAGGCCCTGCAAGTTGGTAGAATTGGCACATAAAACTTCAGTGAAAACCAAACTGTCACGATAATTTTAGGCATTACGTAAAAACATTCCGGTTGTTTCCTTTGCGGACAGACTATCCATTTTGTTAAGTTTTGCAACAAATGCTTTAAATTAAATGAAGTAAAACAGTGAGAAAACCTTACAAAATCTTCAAATAGGCATACATCAAATAAGCATGCAGAAAAAAAGTTTTTGGAAGGCAAACTATTTTAAGATTTGGAATTTTCTAATCTAGCTTTTAAAGAAACAGATTGATCGACAATGATACTAGAATAATTAATAGTATAAAAAGGTTGCTGGTTAACAAACATAAACAATTTGACCAATTTATCAAACTGAAAAGCTACTTCTGGCAGATTTAATACAGAAATTCATTATTTCGAAACTGTGCTGGAACAAAACAAAATAATAACTTCCATTCATACTAATTGATCCATTATTGCCCTAAGAATTAAGCATTTGCTCAAAGAGAATGAAAAAAAAATTAAACCAATAAGGTTAATCCTCAACCAGAATTATTCCCAGTACGCTGGAAATGAAAAAGAAAACATGAATCCAAACAAAATTCTTTCTCTTTTTTATAGTCGGAATAAAAAGTAGAAAGAGATTTTCTCTCTGGTTTATTTTCAAAGCAAAATATAAATGAGAAACATTGTATTATAAAATTTGTAAAGATTCTTTTTTGCTGCTTAAAAATGATTTTTTGTGTAACCTTGATTGTTCAAATAAAAATACGAGTAATATTCATTTATCACATATCGCTAATAATTGCTTCAAAGATAAAATTAAGTAACTTGTATATAGGTATTGCCAGAATAAAACTTGATAAGAGAATTAATTTATTGAAAAACCGCTCAATTTATTCAGAGCCTAGGAATTCATAAGAAAAACAAAGAGATACAGTAAAAGCTCCTTATTCGCGCTTCCGTCATTTGCAGTTTCACTATTTGCAGATGAAAAAAATGCGACCCAATTCCTATACTACTTGCGGTTTCTTAATTCAACTTGCCAGTGTTTTGGCGTGCTAATAAGAAAGCGTGGATTACAAGTGTATTTTTCTATGACTGGTTCCAGAATTGTTTTCTTTCTGAAGTTGAATCCCAGCGAACTTGAAACTGGGCATCGAAATATAAAAGCGACATTTTTACCTCCCAATACGACGACTTTGCTTCAACCAATGAACCAAGAAATAATCCAGGCCTTTCAGCTCTATTACATTAAATGAACCTTCAAAATCGTATTGGATAATATGGAATGTAATCCTGATATGAATGTTATCGAATGCTGGAAAAAATTTGACATTGCAAAATGCATCATAAACATAAAAGAATCATTGGAAGAACTGAAGCCACACACATTGAAATCATGCTGGAAAAAACTGGCCTGCTCTGACTGCAGAAAATGACGAAGAATCTGTGCAAGTTCAAACTTTGATTGCAAACATCAGCCAAAATTGCTAATCAAATAGGACGAGATGTAGAATCAAGTGACATTCAGGAATTGCTTGAATCGTAAGATGAAGATTTGACTGAAACCGACTTGGAGGAAATGTTAAATTCACAGCCCATCGAAAAAGAGGCTTCAACAAGAACAGGAAACGTGACATTTAATTTGAAAAATCTTAGTGAAGGTTTAATAATGAGTTTTGCAATTTCTTTATGAACATTGATACGTCTAATGGAATGAAGTCTTATTTTTAAGAGGCAAATTTCTAATGCGACTGCTGTGTATCAGTCTGAATGGAAGAAGCCTTTAAAAACTGCCAAGCAAGAGAAAATTACAAAATTCTTCAAACTATTGCCTATGCCTTAAGATAATTATTCAAAATTTTCAAAAACTTCAGTTAAATTGATTTTTTTTTTTCTTATTTTGTCACCTAGGAACGTATCCCCTATAAATTACCATTCTGTATTGGCAGTTTCTGTATTCGCGGCATATTTATGGACCATATACCCCGCAAATAAAGAGCTTATACTGTATATGAGAAAAAAGTAGCATTTAAGCATTACAACAGGTATACCCAGAGGAAATGGACAAACAAAAAGTATGCGTGAAACCTTGATCCCTATTCTCTCCAAAGCATCAACTGAAGATCCAATCAATCCAATGGTTACACATGGATAGGTGTGCAAAAGATCATTAATTCCATGACTTGACTTAAAGAAATACAGAATTTTCAAGCTGCTGACTAATTTGGAAACGAAGACCAAGGACGAACATCTAATCTTTGAAATTCTGGAAAAGGAGTATACCTACAACCTCATTAATAGTCATAGAATACTTCAAGATGAAACTAAGGGTAACACCCTGTAGATTAAGCAGGAAGAGAACAAGTGGGTATATTATAAGAAGAAAAAAGCTTATACATAATAGAAACATGACCTGGTGGCTATTCAGGACACAATATGGAATTTGTCTCAAACTGAGAGCCAATTCTTTAAACCTCATGAAGAGGTAGCTATCTGTTAAACCCCATGAACGAATTGATGATTGCAAAGTTAGAAACCATGAGGGTCTAAATCTCATTTCATTGGCAGCTGATCGCATAAAGAGAAGGGACAGTAACTCCTAAACACAATCTGTTGTCAGCATATTCTAAACTGTAAACTGTATATAATTTATATTGTGCAAAATACTGTTTTGTGTGTATTTTTTTTCCCTCTCTCTCTTTTTCAGAATTCTTTAATTTCATGGCGATGTCACTGTGGACTATCAAGGTGGAAATCGCAAAGGTAGGCCAAGCTGTAGAAATAGGCATCAGTTTCTATGAGATGGTGCAGGCCGCACCAGGGAAAACCCTAACTTGAATATATAGAACGAGAATAGAGCGAGCGGGTTCGGGGCTTTTGGGGTTGCGTGGACAGTAGCACAATGAGGTGCCCTTATAATGTGTATTAAAGCAGTAAATATGTAAATTAGAGCATCTATTACCAATATTTGTGTAGCAAATTCTTTCAGATGAATACATTAGTTCCCACATACATAAAAAAAAAGCAATACCTTTTTCTAACATTTCTCTCACAATGAAAAAAAAACTATTATTTATCTATTTATCATTAATTTTTACAAAATATATTACTTTGAATAGAAAAGATTTTACTGTACATTTCAAAAATATGGAGTAAATCCATTAAGTATTTATGAAATTGTTTCGTATTTCTGATCTCATTAAGACTAGTTAATTCCTTTTTATATCTAGATTTTAAATATATTATTTTATGAATTTAAAATGAACTGCATGCCTATTATTTACAATTACAGGATTATCTATCTCAAAGACAGAAATTTTAACTAAATATAAAAAGATTCACATATAAATTTGATGTACTTACAGTTCATTTTATAGAGCACAATAAATTGCAAATCGTCTTTCTTATAGAATTTATTATAGAAATCATTTATAGATTTTTTTTATGAATAACATAATTTTTGCTCATTTTTTTAAAGTTTTACTTACTATAACTTTTTGTTTAAAAAAAAAAGAATTAAACATCTTAAGCTGAGTGTAAATGAAACAAAGCAAACAGAAGCAGCCCAGATTGAAAGTATACAAAAGATGTCAAATATTCCTAACTAATATTAAATTTGTATAAAAGTTAGCTATTTATTTACTAAAAAAGTTTTAACAGTTAAGGGCCATAAAAATCCCAATCAAAACTTTAGCTCAATTGTTGACTAATATTAACAAAAATAATGAAAAGTCCCAAAAAATTCATCTTTTAAGGGAACAGGAACACAGGTCTGAGAAGCGTTATAAAAGCGTATGCATTTTTTCAGAATTTTCAGAAATTTATTATTGTAGTCAAAATAGAATTTGGTATTGGGTTAGCAAGCATAACCTTCATATAGATTATGATTCGTTATTAATCACTCATTCACTCAACTAAGAGCTAGATTGGCAATTATTGTAGCAAAATAAGAAAAATATTTTTAAAATTACAAAAAATAAACTGTTACAAAAAATTTTAAAAACTGCCATAAAAGCATTTTCATACTTTTTTCAAAACAAACTTATAAATTAAAGAGAATTAGATACTTTATAAATTTCAATTATCAACCAAATGAAAACAATCAGCACTCTATTAATATATATATTTTTAAAAATAAAATTTTTAATTTAGCCTTTCAGTTTAAATAAAAAATGATAAATTTAGAAAGTTGTTACGAATAAAAAAAAGAATTAAATTATGTTCATAGCATTTACTGCTAAAAAAAAATTGTTACACATATTTAACTTAGAAAAAGTTTTGAACAAGATAGTTCTTCAATATGAAATTTATCGCCTTAAAATGTCTCGTCATTAAATTTGTTCATAAACTTTTCTTAATTAAATTAGAAATAATAATTCTAATATTTTTTAAGTAAATTTTGGCCCACAGTTTGCAAAATATAATTAATTTTCAAAACATTTTTCAGTAAAATATTATATATAATTACTAAAAATCTTATAAGTGACATATGAAATATGAAAGTAAGACATATGACATTAAACATTCAAGATTCTTCATGTCATCAAGAGAATAAAAGAAAATTCACAGCAGATACAAATAATACAATCATTGAATGTTTTTTAGGTGAAGACATAAAAAATAGTAGTTAGTCCAACATTCAAAAGACAAAATTCCGAAATAGGTCCTTACTTTTAAGAATAATTTAATAAATCAATAAATTGTTAGTCGTAGCAACTTTTAAAGATAAGTTTAAAATACAACACAGAGGAAAAAAGACCCATATATATGCCAGATAGGTAATTGGTGAAGGGCAGATCATATGAAAACAATGAATTTTTTTTTTTTTTTTTTTTTTTTTGTCAGCAATGAAAATTTGAATTGCCAACAATGAAAATTTTTGATTTTGTGGATTAAAAGAGAAATTATTAGGTATGTACATCTTTAGTATTCCATATTTTTTAATGAAATATATATCCATAATCAAGAAAAGATTTGTCCATGGAATATACTCTAATATTATTTAAAATGTAAAATATACATTAAAAAACCGAAACTCTTTGCTTATATAGAAAAATTTTGATTATATAAAAACATTACACTGCTTTGAGTTACTTATTCACACAAATAGAAACACTAAATCTAAAATCAGATAAAATTATATTTATTGAAGGGAAAATTATATTCATCTTAAATTAATCCCAAGCTTTAAGAAACATTTTATATCCCAAAATTTGTAGTTACCCTATTATTTATTAGATAACCTTTCCTCCCAGTTCTTAAGATCCTCTTGACCATAATGACAGCATAGACAATTTCAGAAAATAATGGGCAAAGAAAAAATGAATAACTCCAATAACTAATTATAATCATAATTACATGGATTTGATACTAGTATTTCTATTAAAGAAATGATTATTCTAAATAAATAAATATAATTTAATAAATTGCAACATTACACATTTCTTTCATTAAAAAAAATTATACAAAACTTTAATATGATAAAATAAACTCCAAGATTCTATCTAAATATTCTAATTTCTTAATATTTATATGAAAATGGTCCTCCAGTTTTGCATTAGTTTAACAGAAATATTGCAACTTAATATGAATGATATTTGTAGAAAAGGGTCAGTTACAGAGTATAAAAAGATATAAAAATTATTTTATCCGTATAAAACAATTGTTATAAATTACCTCCTCTATCTTCAGTTTACAAAAATATTTAATTTAAATGCATTCACTTAATTAATTTTTGAAAATTAATTTGATTCAAAACAAATTAAATTTGAAAAGATACAGCAAAATAGAAATATTAACATACGAAATTCAAATTATCTTTCTGGGAGGAGTCATAATTAGGAACCGATTCTACAACATCAGAAATATTGCTTGCCTGCTCTTGTTTCTCTCTCTTTTTTTTACGTTTCCGTTCTCGTCGACGAGCAGCCGCTGCCTTGCGGTTCTCCTCCCTACTCTTTTCCAGATCTAGTTCCTCTAATAAAATATTGGCATTTTTATTAGCTTCTGCAGCTTGTCTTTCTTTGGCAATTCTAATGGCATCTGCACACTGATTACACTTTTTGATCATTTCCTAATGCAAAGATAAGAGGAAGAACATTAATTCACAGAGGATGAAATTCTGATAATGGAACAATATTTAATATTTCCAAGATACCTTCCGCTTAATAAATAAGTAAACTTTAAGAATAACTCCTCATTTTTACTATTCTTCAAAATAATGTCTGCAAGTTCTATATGCAAAATTCAAAGACTAAATCTAAATCGGAAAAATAATGAATTTTAAGTATTAAACGCATTACTGTGTACTAATTAAAGATTAGAAGTTTAATATATTGAACTGTGATATTTAAAAAACTGATGATGTATATACAAAAGGTATATGTATTAAATTCTTTTTAAAATCTGTAGCATTTTTTACAATAAGCAAAATGTTTGAAAATCTTTTTCAAAACAGTAAATAAACACTTGCCAGTCAGTCATATGTTGTTCTTGGATTCTACTTTACATACACTTTTAAATTTGAAGTGAGGTTTTCAATAAAAATTCACCTTCATTTTACATTTCTTATAATGAACATATTCCTAAATAAAAATTTAAAAGTATGAAAGAGACGTCAGCTAAATTAAAGATATCGAAGGACGGATAAAAATGAATACCTTACAAATAAAATATTAAACTTTAATCAATGCAAAACATCAAATTTTAAAATAAATTTATTTTTTGTTTCCATTATCTTAAATTACCTTTAACTCTAGAAATTAATTATATACAGTTGTTTCTGTCGAGTGATTGCATGATAAAAACATTGCAATGCATTTCTGCAAATTGAAATTTCTATATACTAAAATTTCAATAATTTTTTTTCAGAAATCCTGTAATCCTATGTAGATGTTTGACATTTTGTTACACAATTGTATTCATAATTCTACATACCTATAAATAAATAAAAAAATTTTAACTTGAAAATTAAAGTAATTACACTCAATTCAATAGTTATACTTTTGTAGCAAATGGAACAAACATCCAATATTATGTATAAGCACAAACTCTTCTAAATTTATAAAGATAGATAAATAAGGTATAGAAAAAGTATTATAAATAATCAAAATATTTATCAACTTTATATTCACCTTATCAGAGAGGGTGCTCATAAAACGAACCAAATCTTGATCAGAAGGAAATTGATTGACATGTTTAACCATCCATTTCACAACCTTCACATGCCCTTTTCTAAATGCAGCCATCAGACATGAAACCTTTCTATTATCTTGACTATCAATATCAGCATTGTGTGAATATAATAGCTGTACTACTTCTAAATGTCCACCTATAAAAGGAAAAGGTTCTACAGTAATAATGTGATTTATCAGGAAGTGAACATTTAAAATATATGGAATATATACATGTTTGTTGATTCCAAATATTATTTTATTAAATATATCACAGCTTATTCCATTGCAGAGCAGCTTACAAAAATAGATGAAGTTTAAAACAACATGTTTTCAATAAAGTCATATTTAATTTTTCAATAAATTAAGATGCTTGCTCATGATTATACATAATGGCAACATCAATAAAATAAATTTTTAAAATACGTGCTTAGCAAGTACCAGCCATAATTTATATGAAAAGCTTCTTATAAAAAAACTCAGCAACAATTTAACATATATCTTTGATTGAACAAACTATCTTATAGAAGAACATTTCGATTTAAAAAATTGACTAAAAGAGCATTTCTTAAAAAAAAATGACTTATGGTACAATCTCAAACTCGGAAATTAAATACTTAATTGATTTAAATTTTTCTGTAAAACTACTTTCAAAATGAACATTATAAAGGAGCCTTTAGAGCTATTTAGAATACACCCTGATTTTAGAATGAAGAATAGGCACATTACTAATAAAGGATATTAAAAAATACTTTACTTACTAATCAGGTGGGAACCTTCAAACATTATAAATTCTGAATGAAATTTGCAATGGTCGACTAAATTTGAAACAATTTTGAGCATTTACCCAAAGATAAATTAAATTCAACATTTAACTATGCACTGATAATACTAACATTTACTATTATTTATTTGAATAGACTTCAATATTAATAAGTAAAAATAATTAAAATATGTATTATATAATATTACTACAATTGAGAAACGGAACTTTTTGTGTTACATACCATTAGCAGCCAACCACAATGGTGAATTTCCTTTCTTGTTTTTAACTTCCACTGTTGCATTCCTAAAAAAAATATTACGGACTTTCAAGAACCACTTTTATAAAATCAAAATTTATAAAAGTTAGGGTTTTCCTTTATTTATTTATTTTTTTTTCCTCTTCAAAAAAAAAACTTTAAATCAATAAATATTCTGAGTAAATAAATTGATCTTTCTCTCGAAAAATAAAATAACAAAAAAGGGAGAAACTGCTTAAAAGATATCAAAAGATTTTTTTAAAAAATTATAATAATATTAATGTATATAGAATTCTATAAAAATATTCTATATATTTTTACAAAATTCTAAATCTACCTTTCTAATAATAGTTGAACAAATCGATAATGGCCTTTATCTGCAGCTATAGTCAAAGCAGTATCTCTGGAAGAAGGCACAGGTGGAGCATTGACATCAGCTCCTTTATCTAAAAGCACTTTACCAACTTCAACATAACCTCCAGATGCAGCTTCCATTAAAGGTGTTAATCCAGTCTAAATATTCAAGATCAAATATTAAAGAAGTAATTCAATTTACATTATCATATATAATAGCTTTAGAGATTAAAATTAAATTTATAAAATACACTGAAATGATATAAAATCAGGAGAAAAATCCTGAGATAACAGCAGGATATATTTAAAAACTCAATAATATTTTTAAATAATTTTTTATAAAATAGATCAAAAACTTTCTAAATTTGATTTCAAATTAAAGGAATTTTTGAAAAATTAATTCATTTATTAAATTTAAAGTATAAAATCTATTTCTAAAAGAGCAAAGCTATTCATTGGTCAGATAAAGGAGACAGGAAAAAACCATAAAGGTACTATGAAAATCAATTTATCTGCATAGAAAATAAAATAATCGATTAATCTGTCATTGAGAATATGTGAACAGTACAAGTGCCAGCATATACCAATTAAATAACAGCAAGCGGTCAATTTCCCATATATTACATACTAGACGCCTTTGGCGACCAGCCGGTTCGCCAAGAGTAATGGGGTCTAAGATTTTCAATTAAATATTTATGTGCCTTGCTCTCTTTATAATTTCTCTGCCAGATATATTTAAACTTCGAAAGTCACATAACACTGATTTACTAAATTAATGATATAGATGTTGCAAATGATCATAGAAACTTTTGTATTGTATTTCTTTTTTAGAAAACGTAACATTTAATATTTATTTAATTTCATCCAATCATGTGGTGAATGTTACATTTTTTTTTTCGATTTAATTTGCAGTCATAGTTAATTTATTTTTTAATTTGAACTTCTGTCAGTATGATTTCAACAGTTTAATAATAGCTATTTTTTTCCCTTTGCTCGTTCATTATTTATTTTAGAAAATGTCACATATTACATTTCTTTTATTTTATCCAGTCACGTGCTAAAAGTTGCATTTCTTTAGATTTAACTTGTAATGATAGTTATTTTTTTTTTAGTTTGAACTTCCGTCAATAGGATGGCAACATGCTGATAAAATCTAATTTTTCCCCCTTGACGTGCTCGTGCAGATTAAATTTTATTGTTTTGTCCGAAATATATTGTTGTAAAACATGGTTAAAATATTTCTTTAAAAATTCGTTAAAAATAGAAGCTTAAGTTATACATTAAAACAAAGTTGCCATTAGAAAACTAATTTTTTAATCTTTAAATTGATGTAAAAATCATGTTTGTGCAATAATATTTTCGGAAGTTATAGCAGAAAATCGTCGAAATTTCGCTTAAATTTTAATTAATTCAAATTCTAATTAAAAATTCGAAAAAAAGGGCTCCGAGGTGCACATTCCCAAGCTCCAAGGTATACATGTACCAAATTTGGTAGCTGTAGGTCCAACGGTCTAGTCTGTAGAGCACCAACACACACACACACAGACACACACACATTGAGCTTTATTATAAGTATAGATGTGCTGTTTGGTTATTGAACATTTCATGAAATAAAACATGTCATTTAATATGAAAATAATCAACAAAATTAACCTCACCAGGAAAAATAATTTGATACAATATAATATTTTACAAAGATTTATTTTATCTATTCAATTAAAGGTTCTCTAATGCTTTTTTTCACAATTCATTATATTATATTATATTTTTTATAAACAGCTATCTGCATTATTTAACCATAAAAAAAAGTATAAGAAATGAAACATTCTATAGCCATAAAAAGACTATTCATCTTGGGTTTTCAAGATTTCTTTATTTTATGCCTTTTCATAATAAAATCAGTTAATTTTTTAAATCGAAATTTTAAATTAACATTTCAGATTTTAATGTTATTGCATAATATTAAGTTCACGTTCGGACTAACTAAGCATAGTTACACTAACACTTTAAATACAGTCATTTTCACACTGATAACAATATATTCTGTAAGGCATTGCATTTTATTTTCAAAAATAGACTTTATTATTCTGCATTATAATATCTTTAAATTTTAAGGCAATTTCAAAGGCGGAAAAAAAAAGAAAAATAACTTACTTTGGCTCTATGTTCTACATTTGCTTTTCGATCCAGAAGTAAACTCACAACTTCATTTCGACCCTGAAAGCAGGCTAATGTGAGGGCAGTGTTTCTATTAGTTTCTATCTGAGCATTAATGTCACTACCCATGTCTAATAGCAACTTGACTGCTTGAACATGACCATTCATGGCTGCCAACATAAGTGGCGATATCCCAAGTTTGCTTCCAGTTCTGCAAAACAGACAATTTCGGCACCTTGAAGTGAGAAACATTAAAAAAAATGCAAGAAACTCGAACAATATATTTTTTTAGAGATGTTGCAACGAGAATATATATACTCAAAGTGCAATTTCTTTTAGTCATCACATATAAATAGAGATATTTCAAAAAAATATTTAAAAGCAAATGAAAATATGATAAATACAAACCTAGAGTTTATTTCTGCACCATGACTGAGTAGCAATTTTATGATGTTAACATATCCCCCTGAAGCTGCTAAACTTAAAGGGGTGTAATCTGAAACATTACGATGCTCTTTATTTGCACCTCGAGCTAAGAGAATGTCTACGACCTATATATATAAAAAAAGAATATATTTTAAATATGCAACCTGCATATTTATATTTTCAATATTGAATAGCACTTTTAAAACTTCTATGTTGATGTAAAGAAAATCTTTAAGACTAATTAACAGAATACAAACAATAAAAAGAAACTCAAAATAAACAAAATGGATTGAAAATCATGAAATTATTTTTCTTAAGCAATATCTTCACTAAAAAGACAGTCCTATACAGCAAAAGGCAATATAAATCTATATTTGTAATAATAAAATTTGACATAAGAAATATAAAGATGCTAGCTGTAATTAAAGTTAAGAACCATAGCAATTTCAATCAAAACCTTTCAAGTGATATTCAAAATTAATAAAAATTTTCCCAGAATTTTAGAAAGGTGCCATTTAGAAAAACATTAAAAAATTAATTAAAAACTTAATAAATGAAAGAAAAATTATTAATCTCACATCTTTAAAAACATTGCTATGAAGTCAGTGCAAGAATTATTTCACTAAAGCAATAAAAATTAGCATAACTTTTCAACTGAAATTCAAATTAACAAGAACCAAGAACCAATGTTAAGTCAAGTAGACACATTTCTCATTTTAAAGTGACTGTTATAATTTAGATAAGATGCTATTTTAGAAAAGGATTCATTCTCTCTGTTTCATCTGTGAAATCATAGACACAAGGTGGCTTATTTTTCAGTCAGGATGTCAACATACATCCACATAAAGAGATTAAGCTAAAATAACAAGAGTAGTAAACACGAACTTTCTTAAGCCAAATGAAAATGATGAGCTGCGGATGCTAGAATTTACTAACGGTTAATGCACTGATTAAAGTTTTATTTTAAAAACTTTATACAAAAAAATATTCATAAGTTTCTTTATCAACCTCTTCCTAAAAAGTTTTAAAAAAAATGTAAATGTTTGTATGAGTAGCACTGACTGAAAAAAATTGCAGTTTAAGAGAAGAAAGTAAAGTTAGAAGCTTTAACGATGAATCATCAAGAGGAGAATAATTACACAATTATCAAAAACATAAATGTTACAAAATACGAAAATTGCTTACTTGAATTTTAACTGTAACTTTTAACATCTAACTTTTTTATCCAATATAATTTTTATATCTTATGCGAAATAAAAATGTTTTAAATTGCAAAAGTGCATAAGAAATTTTTAATAATCCTATTTCACAGAAAGAACAACTTTATAAATAGCACAACTGTAATCCAGTCAAAATCAATGGAACCAAAAAAAGTATTAAAGATTAAACAGTTCCAAAAAAAATGACATTACATATAATTCAACTATTAAATTATAACAGTTGAAGAATTAGAAACTAAATTATTTTGTATATCTACAATGAAGTGTAAACTAATTTTTTTTAAAAAAAGGTTATCAAACAATGCAAATTTTGTAAATTTAAGATTTTTAAGTGTTTTAATTTTCTTGCTAATTTAGTTATTTAAATTAATAATTAAAATTAATTTTAATTATTTTCCCCATAAAACTTTTTATAATAATACTATAGTAGTTTCCACACTGACTCCCCAATGATGTACTGTACATATTATAACTATGGCCTATTTTAAAACAGGTATATTACAAGCCAACAACTTTCCCCATGTTTTCTCATATTTTGTCATTAATGTATATTAACTTTCTTTCCCATTAAATCCTTTAAAAGGAGTTCAATTAATCCTTTTGTGATGGACATATCATATATGCAAACCTCTCTCGAAGCCAGGCTTATCACTCTTGCATTTATGGAAATTGAATCCATATGTGTATTTCGAACTGGAACAATTTTTAAACCCCCTGTGTCCATAACTATTGAAATAAATAGTTTTACTATCCTTACCTTCAGTTTGCTCATATTCAGTCAACTTTGGTATTCTACTCATCAGCTGTTTGTGGGAGTGAGTAATATAAATGAACAAAGTTGGGTTGTGTAACTTTCCACTTCATAGAAACATTCACATTTCTGGTCTCCCTTCAAATTCTTTTCCTTTAATGTAATTATTATGCAACTATTACTAGTCTTTGTGGGTTTTACCATCAGTTCTGTTGTATTTCTCTTAAGTTTTGGATATACTTCAGGCACTTCTTTTATATATGGAAAGGCTTTATTTCAGTGTATTATGGAAAGAAAACACTTTTCAGAGAAAGAATATGGTTATATTATGAATTAACTAATAATCTATAAAAGTAACAAAAATAACAACATCAGTTTTTTTTTTTTCTCCCAAAGTTAGCCTTATTGATGAAAGCTCCCATCCAGCGGGATATTCTTTCGAGTATTTTGAGTATTTTTCATTCCGTACTTTCATCTAGGATAGAGGCCTGACCTCCTGCAAGGATTCAATTCATCATAAATAAAATAAAAAAGCTTTGTAATCTAAAAGAAAAAAATTACCTCATATCGTCCTCCTGAACAGGCCAGAGATAAAGCTGTATCTTTTGTTCTCTCAGCAGGAGCCTCAATATCAGCCGCATTATTTAAAAGTATATCCACCACTCCTGCATGACCAGCTGTAGCTGCTAGCATTAAGGGAGCAAAACCTTTCTTATCTCGATGTTCTATATCAGCTCCTCTGGATAATAAGAGAGTAACAAGTTCCTCATGTCCTCCAGCACAAGCAAGTGTCAGAGCAGTATCATGATTACTGTCAGTTTGAGAATTAAGGTCAAGCGGAGGATAGATTGGAGGAGCAGGTGTAGAAGGAGCAGCAGTTGTATGTAGATGTGGTAGATGAGAAATACAATCTGTACTGGCAGATACTTGCAAAGGAACACAGGGTGTGATGGAAGGGGTTAGAGTATGGAAGGTCATAGGTAAAGAAGAAGCAGCAGCACTAACTCCAGGTAAAGATGACATAGATAAAATACGACTTTTCCCATTAGATGTTGCCATATTTAAACATGCATCTGAACAATGACTACCAGGCTGCATTATATTCATGTGGGTTCCAGCCAACTGCGTTGTTGGTGCTGAAAAACAAAATTATTAACATTGAAAATTTTAAAGGAACCAAAATTCACAATAACGATAGTTAAAAATTAAGAAATCAAAATTTATGTTTTATTCTCTCATAATTGCAATACATACAAATACTAAATTGAATAATTCCAAAATAGCATTTCAACTCAAATTAATTTAAGGCTTGATTTGAATTTAAAAGGGAAAATTTCCCTCAAACAGTATATCAAAATCTACTTCATAATCTTTTTTCATAATTAAAGAAATCAATATGAAATTAATTTAAGAATCAGGAAACTGCACATGCATGGTATGAAAATTTAATGGCAATAGTAACAGTTTATGTCCATCTGAATTGATTAACATTTATTAAAATGTTTATGGCATATATATATCGTTTAAACACATAGCATTATTTAAACTAAATATATACAATTAAATATGCTTTATAATCATATTTCCAAGTAAATGAAGTACTTCTATTTAAAATTTATAACAAAATATATTCATCTGGCTTTAAATGATAAAAAACCAAAATAAAATTGCATCATAAAGCAAAGCAAAATCAGATGTCAGGATTTGTAGATGAATTAAAAACATCTAAAATGATCTGGTAATATTTTTACAATTTAAAATGAAATGCAAAATCGCAAGTAGCATAAAAAATTTCTTTAATTTACTTAATATATAATTTTTTAAAAATCATGGTTTTCTGATACTTTAATGTCTATTTTATCATTCTGATGAAATGTTGAATTATATAAAGCATTTAATTGCTTAAATCTAATTTAGTTAACTGCATTGCTTTTGGTTACTGATATACTTAAAACAGGTTAACTAAATTGTACATATATAAACAGGTTTATTTAATATAAATATAAACCCAAGTATGAAGAAGAAACTTTTTCTTATAAAAGATGTACAAGTTGCTAATCAAAGACTCAAAAAGTAATGCAACTTATCTGATTAGCAATTCTTTCATGACACATTTACGTTCAATCTTCCAAATTTGAGATACCAAATTAAGATATTAACAGTAATCAATTATATTTTTAAAAATCCAGCTTTTTACATCTAACACATCCACATACAATATTCTGATAAATTTCTAGTGCTTATTAAGCATTCACAATACTTAAAAATTAGAAGGGTCTTATTTTGTATTTTTTATTAATTCTATAAACTTACCAGTCACAATTTCTCCAAGTGTTTCATGTAAAGTTCTAGCAGGAGCAGCAACCATCAAACCTTCATCTAAAGATAAATTATGAGTAAAGGAGGCACCACAGCTTGCAGAGATTGATACAGGAGAAGATAATGTAACAGGGGTAACTGCTATTGATACAGGGAAGGGTGCAGTGGCCATTCCACTCAACGTTAAAACCCCTGTTCCATCAATTGGAATGTTTCCTACCAGGGTGCAAGTTTCTCCACAACTTGATGATAACTGTTGTTTTAATACTGGTTGAGGTTGTGAAGTTTGCTGCAAAGTTGTAACAGAAGGTTGTTGTTGATTGGCATGGAGGTGAGATTGTTGCACTTTATTTGTTTTACCTTTAAGAAGCTTAACATTCTTCTCAAAATGATGTTGCTGACTTGGCTGTTGTTGTTGTTGCTGCTGCTGCTGTTGTTGTTGCTGCTGCTGATTCTGTTGCCTCTTTGTTTCCTGTTGGATCACTTGAGTTAACTGCTGATGTTGTTGAACCATGTGCTGCTGCTGTAGAAGTGCCTGCCCAACCTGTACTGGATCATATATGGGCATAGTAGGTGTTTGTGTGCTATCAGTTGTCAGCTTAATGCCTCCCATCGCATGCATAATACCTGCAAGAGCACCTTTACAATAATCTGAACCTCTAATATTGACATTATGAGAAAATTCAGAAAGTACAAACTGTTGCTGTGCTTGTTGAAACAAATGTGGTGATTGTTGAAATAACTGAATATTATGTTGTTGTTGTTGCTCATTTAAAACAATATTTCTCAAATTTATTTTCTCTATACTATCAGGATGATTTTGTTGATCAATTTTAATTTCATTTTGCAATTGACCAGTTTGCATTTGAAAAGGTAACTGTTGCGGCACTTGTTTCATCACAGTAGACTTAGCTTGTTTGATAGGCTTCCCAGCACGTGATTTGCAATACTCAGTAGCCAGGGTTGTGGTAGTAGTTACTGTAGACTGTTGCTGTTCTTGTAAAGTTTTTAATCTATTCTGATAAATCATTTGCTGTGCATGCGTAACAACCGGATTAGACGAGGGATTCAAATGGATGCCCAACTGACTTGATACAGAAGAAATATCGGTTAGCGAGGAAAGTGATTCAAAGTCTAAAACAGTACCACTATTGATCAGGAGGGGTTGGGAAGGTTGTCCACCGGGAACACTAGTAAATGAATTTGTAGAGGTACTAGGTATAGCTGTCAAAGCTGGGGGTCCAGCAATGATAGTCCCTAATGCATGCATATTTGGTTGCTGCTGTTGCTGTGCATTAAACATAATTTGAGCATGTGCTTTCTCTTGCAATTCTCTTTCTACCCTCTGCAATTCTTCTAAAATTTGTTGCTTTTGAATAATTTGCTCTTCAGGACTAGGATTCAACATCTCCGCTTTTTTCATCATACTGTTAATGCACTGTTCAAGTCGTTCACTAGGTTTTAATTCATTTTCACCGGCAGGTTCAATAGTTCCCCCTCCTCCACTTAATTCATTCTCCATCAAGCACTTGCTTGTTTCAGCTTGAATGGACAAAGAATTTGCTTGTGCAGCAGCATTGCTTTTGCTGCGATAGTGATACCTCTGTGAGCTCTCACTCATCGAGGAGGAGGGGGCTTCATTGTTTTTAACAAAAGTATTCCTTCTTTGAACAGTCTTCTGCTTAGGAACAGCTTGAGGTGGTGTTGTAGGTAGGGATTCACGAAGAAGATCTTGAATGCGTGGAACTGAAATAGATGAAACTTGAATTTAAAAATTTATAAATAAATCTACATTGATAACTGAAATAAAAAAAAATTGACATTCTGTTTTATAAAAACTGTAAAGGAACTTTAAATGAGAAAAGACAAAAATCTACCTGCTTGAACATTGGCTAGGTAAGAACTGCTAGAAACTGAATTTGTTTCAGATTCAGGAGGATGGAAAACTTGCAGGCCATGAGGTGGAACTCGTGGAGCCTAGAGTGACATAAAAATAAAATTCTTAGCACATGACAGATACTTAAAAATTTCAAAACAAATAAAAAGAAAACCATGTTTTTTTTAAAAAGCAGAGCAATATTTAAAATAAAAGTTCTTACCTTAAAAAAACTATGGAAATATTTGAAATTTTTATTATATAACATATTTTGTTCAAACATTGGGGCATATAAATTAATAACTTTTTGGTTGCTTTAATTTAAAGGTATATTGTGAAAAAAGCATATATATGAAGTGTAAACAAAACTTAAATCTAAAATTAATTAAAACTTTAGCCTTTTTGAACCTTTAAACGGGCAAGAGTAATTGATTTATAGCATATACTCACATTATATCGTACAATCATTATCAATAATGTATAACATGAAATGTAATAAATATTTAAATTTTACAGAGTCATGGTTAAAAATTGATAATTTTTATTCAATATTAACATTAAAAAAACATTTTTTATAACAAATATTTAAGACAAGCATTTGATTATTTTCACATTAAGTAATTATAATTTTATATGATAAAATACTACCATCTTTATATAGGCAAATTTAGAATGAGTTTGAATGGATAATTATAATTATCTGGACTTATGGCATGATTCAGTCACAGCTAAGTGAGAAAAATATTTGACACTGAGAATTTATTTAAACAATTATTAAATTATTTAATAAAAATCAATAAGTCAGATTTCCCTTTTTGTTTTTATTATATTTTTTCTCAACATATATATTTATGAGCTTAAAATAATTTTAAAATTTTTAACAAAACTTGCTACAACTATAAGAAAAGCAGCGACATTAATGGTATTCAAAACTTTTTCATTTACTGCAGTGCTATTTTAAAATATGGGACATTTTAATGAAATTATTTATTCCACTAACATATTCCTTATATATATTTTTTTTAATCCAATAACTTCTCTGTATAACTCCAGTGTTAATTCATCACCAAATAAAAATAAAAAAGATGGAATATTGATGACATCAGGTTGAAAGATTAACAAACTTAATTCTGCTTCTGACATAGTAAGAAGTGACTACATGTTATTTTTTTAATAGACAAACAGGATTTACAAGAATGTTAGCCAATTCAAGAATGTCCATCACATGATCTGTTCCAGAACATTTACATTATTATCAATTTAACTTAGCCTTTTTCATATGCAGAATCAGAATCTTTCAGACCTGCACAATTTAATACAAAAGATTCACTATTTTTCTAGAAAAATCTCTGGATTCAGCATTTACAATAATTGAAGAAATTAAAGAATTAGACAAACAGGATAATTTAACATCTGGAAATTTCATACTGGTCATAGAGATTAATCATTGACTTTGTATATAAAAAGTAGACTGACATTCTAGAAATCATACATTTGAATAAATCATAAATCTGTTAACAACCCAGGGAAAATATGTATATTAGCAATATCCATCAAGTTTAAAGTTCAGACAAATTATAATCTCAAAAAAAGAGAATTTTTTTTTAACAATTCATTGTGCACTTTTAATTATCTCCTTGACTTAAATGATACTCTAATAGCAGCATCTGATCAAGCAGTTAAAAGTAACTTAACACATAACTGGAAAAAAAAAGTCCTAGAAAGAAAAGAAAATCAATTAACTCTTCAGTAGATTATAACTTACTTCATTATTTTCTAAACCAGAAGTTGGAATTTGAGAAAGATCAGGCGGTGGAGGGGGAGAAGCAAGCATACTACTTGGATAGTCTAATAACATTTGAACAACAGCTGTATGCCCACCTTTTGCAGCCTCTATTAGCATAGTTGAGTTATCCTAAATAAACAAAGCATTTCAATATAGATAATAAACAATTATAATACATATCTTAATCTAACTATATTTGATTATTTAAATATTCTTCACACAGAAGAAAATTTCAATCAATGACAAAGTGCAATTATCACAAGTATGGAATTTAATAAAGATTGATATATGATACAATTAAATGTTTGGCACTAGAGATTTTTTTTTTTAAATCATTTGTGATTAAGAAGTAAGCAGCATTCAATGGAATCCAAGTAATATAAATGCTTATTAGTTATTAAAATGAAACATTATAATTTAATTCTGATCATGCATACTTGAAATACATATGTTGACTGCATATTACCTAGGCCAAGATAGAATCAATTTTTTTTATGGGACAGAAAAGAAATTTTCAACAGAAAAAATACCAAAATACATAATATCAATTTTTTTCTCAGATATTGAATGCCTCCAGGATTATTTGGTTTACAGAAATTTGTTTCTCTTCTGATGCATATTATCTTATATATATCAATTTACCCCCCATTCTTTAAAATTATTTTCTAATCATGAAATAAAACTTACAAAATTATTCAAATTAATCATTCAATAAATAAAAATTTTCTTTATTTCGTATTTCTTTAATCCAATAGTTACAATCCTCCCCCTCCTGCTTTTTACTTGCTTTAGAATACCAATGATATTCAAAACATAGAAACAATCACAATTGCTTTTGCCCAGTTTTCTCCTTTCAATAGTTATGTATATAATTATGATATTTTTTCTTTTCCTGGCACCAGAGTATAAGAATAACAAATAATGTAATTCTAGTTAGAA
The DNA here is from genome assembly GCA_026543055.1 of Argiope trifasciata. Lineage (NCBI taxonomy): Eukaryota > Metazoa > Arthropoda > Arachnida > Araneae > Araneidae > Argiope > Argiope trifasciata. The sequence continues at coordinate 403,279 of JAPMOQ010006023.1, forward strand.
GTTTACATTTTAAAATTGTTGTAAAAAGATCTTTACCTTATAATGTACAGATAAAAGGTGTTTTTAAAAGTATATATTCATTATTTTCTTAATATTTATTATGGATTGGTAAAAATAATGCAAAATTATATAACTCTTTCTAAGAACCAAATAAGATATCTGGATGACACTTTACAAATACAATGCAATCTAACAGGTTCAAAATTTCTACCAAGATTTCATTGCAACTTTAATTCTTTATAATATTACTACATTTTTATTAAACTTTATTATACTATTAAAAAGCACATTTTTCTTTATTTTCTATTTTTGGCTTTTTAATATATTTTAATTCATGATTATAAATAATCTTGTATTTCAAAATGAATCTTCTGCAAATAGAATTCTTGATGGACTACTTTAGAAACATCAATTTTGTTGAACAAATTCATTAATTTTTAGTATATTGATATTAGGATCCACTAATTAAACAAAATTTCAGAATTCTAGTTCATAAAAGAGATTCAAAAACCCAACATTATAAGGATGAAGAGTGATGAGAAGTAAAATGTTTTAAAATCCATTTCTTAGAATTTTATTCCTGATAACTTGTATCACAACATGGAAGAAATAATTTCTCTAACCAAAACAAACAAAGAATGCTTTATTTATATAATATTCTTTTACATTCCTTAAGGAAACTATTTAATTTTTTTTAAAATCTTCATAAGTGGATCACAATATTAAAATTTATACCTTCAATTTATGTGTTGGATCAGCCCCATTGGCCAAAAGAAGCTCAACAACAGCTAAATGCCCGCCAGCACAAGCAAGTGAAAGAGGGGTGTGATCATTATTGGTAGTTTGTTTGTTTACATTTGCACCTTTGGAAATAAGAAACTGTACAGTACATAGGTGACCAGCCCTGGCTGCTTTCATAAGAGGCGTTCTTCCACCTTCTGATTCATGCTCCTAGGAAAAAAAAAATATCAAATTTTTAAAAATTCAAAATTATCAAATAGTATTAAAAATAATAAATAGGGTTTTCAAATAAACCTTATAATTTAAAACTTTCAAAAATAATAAGCAACAGCAGATAATTCAGAAAAGACAAAAAATAACCCTAAAATAAATAAGTAAATGAAATTAATTCATGTTAGACAAAAAGTTTTTCTGAAACCCTTATCAGCAGAAAAATTGTCAGTTCATACGAAATATGAAGGAAAAAAAAAATGTATTGATATCAACTGCATGGGATTAAGTCTATAAAAAATGAAAAAAATAATAATAATTTTCTTTTATAAAACTGTTAAATAATGAATAAATATTAAAATATTCTACCTATGGAGCAATACAATTTACTTTATCAAAATCAATCCAACAGCACATTCCTTCCACAAGAAACAAAAAAATGAGGAATTTTTTAAATATTGTAGCACCAGAAACTGTAATGCATCCCCAAATGGGATGATAGATTTCTGCCTTAGGTGAACATTCTAGCAACCCCCTGACACTGGAAACAGTATTTCCAGTTTTTCTTTAATTTGTATGTGGCTCCCTTGCTTGTATGCAAGGAACCCATGTTTACTTAAATAATTTATAGAATTAGTTAATTAAATTTTTTTCTAAATTATTACTTGACTGATTCATAAAATATACAATTTTCAGTTTTGATTCATCATTACAAACTTTCAGCATCATTTTGTCAATAAATTAGAATTTGAAACAAAGGCACTCCAAAGATTTTGGTCAAAAAGAACATCAAATTTATTAGTTTTATTGATGGTTAAAATACTGAAATGTTAACTAAAAGTATAATATTATTTACTACCCAAAAAATAATAGCAACACAAAAATTAACAAAAAAAACACTTCAGCTATAAAAAAAAAAATGCACTTGATTTTTTTCCTCCATATAATACTAATACAGACAATACAGTATTAATTTTGGACTCCATTTCATAAATTGTTCATTAAGCAACTTATCAACCGCTTTCAAAGCCAATAAATCAATCAATCTTCCAGCCCATGTAATTTAAATAAAAATTTTAATAAAAAATACTTCCAACTTCTGAGATATGTCCTGGCTTTAATATTTAACAACTTTAAGACAGAGGATTTAAAAATAGTTTTATATGCTGTTTTAATATCATCCAAATAGATTATTTACTACCGCTAATCTAAAAATATAGCACTTAATCCTCAATGCATTTTTACCTATGTTATGTTATGTTATTGTTAAGAAGAGACAATGCTTTTTTTTTTTTTAATGATGGTGGTAAAACAAGAGATTTTTTTATGCCAGAGTACATGCAAAAATCAAATTTCTAAATATTATCTAATGAAAAGAAAGGGTAAAATGTTACAAAATTTTTTTTTAACATATTAAGATATTTTAATTGTTTAAACCTTTTCTTTAAAATCTCCAGATGTTTATTACTTGTTCTATTCGTGTTATTTAATTCTTAACTTACAAATATTTAATTTTTGCTTTCAATACTGCAATAAATAGAGAAAATAGAGGTTGGTTTTTTACAGTTACCTTTTACTATGCAACAATTTCTTGAAATTCATCAACAAGACGATGTGTAAAATTACTGTACTGATCAAACATTAAAACCTATTTGTTCTTTAGGAGAGAATAGGTAACTGAAAGTTATAGTCAGATGTTGAGTAAAAGACGTATTACTTCTAAGAAATTAAATAATGTATTTCTTAAGTTGTGATAAAGAGCATATAATAAAGAAAAAAAATTAAAACATTAATGAAAAACAATATTATAACTAATAAGACACATAGGAGGTAGCTATTTTCTCTTTACTTCTCAACAATTTGCAATTTTTCATATGGTATGGGAACATATGTTTTTTTCTCCCCGTTTCAGCTCATTCTGTCAGTAAAATTGTTCTACCAGTGTAGAAAACAATAAAGCTGATGTTAAATTGAAATACACTGAGCTTTTTATAGCAAACTGGTTTTATGAGTAATTTTAAATTGTCATATTATTATTAAAATATTCTTACCAGCTTTGCATAAGCTTGTAAAAGAAGATCAGCAACATCTGTATGACCATTTTCACAAGCATACGTTAAAGCAGTGTCTCCCGTTGCTGTTGTAGCATTTACATTAGCACCTAGGATGTAAATAAATTAATAAATAGAGAGTTAAATCTGCTTATCTCTTAAATTGCCCTATATTATATAGATAGATAAATAGGTACATACATATATACAGAAACACACTGAAAAATTGCATTACTGCAACTCATTCACACTGCATCCACTTACTATATTCCTTAAATAATTTTTATTTCCACTGCAGATGTCATGCCAATATGTCAAGTTTTAAACGATCAAATAATTCTAGACAAAAATTTTACTTCTTTAGAATAGTTAATTAGCTCTTGCTTCTTGCAAGAAAATAAAAAGGAGTTTTCTTAAATTACTTAAGAAAGTTATCCCCATTTATAAACTGTATTTCCTTGGAAAATATTTTCAACATGAAAAAGAACTCAACCGAAATTAAATCAGAAAATTATCACAGAAGCAAGTCCCAAAATTCCTTTTAAACATCACAAATATTATATCTATCAAAAATTTATCTGAAAACAGGAGACTAAACTAATACATAAATAAATGAAATTACAATTACTCTACACCTTTTGCATAAATTCAATTTAAGTATTCATCCTAAATGCAAGAACAGTTACCTAGTTAGCATAATTTCTTACTTATTGTTAAAATGATAAATGTTCCGACAATAAAAAAAATTAAGAGAAAGTTTTAAACAAAATTATCCAATTAAACATTCTGTGCAACTGTTTATCATAAGTTTTAAATCAACATAAACCATTTACTCAACTTGCTTCAGGTTCTCAACTTTCATATTTATAGGCAATGGGAGATAACAATCTGCACTGCTGTATAACTATTATATAATCATTGAAAATCATTTATTACAATAAAATAATTAATTCCAAGCATACCTGCATTAATGAGGTAACGAACCAATTCTAAATGGCCTTCTTGTGCAGCTTCCATCAGAGGTGTACTAGCACCCAATTCAATATCAGCACCTGCTTTAATGAGAAAGTCAGCAACTTCCAAGAAACCACCACAACAAGCTAATGTTAAAGCTGTTTCTTGAGTCTCTTCAGTCTGGGCATTGATGTCAGCGCCTAAAATGCAATAAAGCACCCATTTTAATGTACAAACAATAAAAAATAAATAAAACAATTCACTGAAGTTTTAAGAGACTTCAATTGAAGTCAGAACTTTATACAATACTGAACTAATGAATCAAGACTTGAGTGATTTTCTGCCCTTTAAGAGATTCATATCTTTTTACTTTGCGTCATTTTTCTAAATTCTACTTGACACCAATTTCCAATCTGCTCTAAATTTAAAATAAGGATATTCTGTTGAATTTTTATTGACTGAATGAAATAGTATATATTTTTGAATCCTAACCTAATTAGATATTTAAAGCAAACTAATAAGATCAATGGTAAACTTAAGTCAAAATAGGAAGAAAAAAAAACCAATATTTTCTATTGCTCAATTTCTTAAAATTTTCATATAATAAAAATAAATGGTATCAAATTATTATATAATTCTTATAAATATAAAATATTCTACAGTAAAATATGGGACAATATATTGAGAGGAGCCAAAACGTTCATATTAAACAATAACTAAACAGGAATATTAAAAAGACCTTGACTGAGAAGAAGAGCCACCATCTCTTCATGCCCTTCACGGGCAGCTTCCATCAAAGGAGTATAACCCTCATCATTCACTTCTTCAATGTTAGCACCCCGATCCAGTAGAAGCATAGCAAGCTCAACATGGCCTCCACAAGCAGCTAATGTAAGAGGAGACTCAAAACTGTCTGCTGGCATATTAACCTATACAAAAAAAAGCTATAATTACTAACAAACATTTTTTAAATAACAAAAAACATTTTGAAAATATTAAAACACTATATGTGCAAAAGATTTAATTCATTATATGATTTAAAACAAACAAAATTTTTTAGATAAATTTAGTAAAATTTAATAATTAACCCAGATATATGACATACTTATATTTTAAAAAAAGTCACCTTTCTCACAATTCAAGGATTTTAAAAAATTATATATACCTAGTAATTAAATTATTAAATACAAGAAAAAGTATTAAGAAAACTCAATTAGCATTTCAGTTAAGCTTTAGAAAGGTGTTTTATTTATTTATTTTACAAATTAAATGGAATTCTGATAGCAACAATTACTATTACAGCAAACAAAATCTCTGATAATATATTTTAACAATACATATATGAGAACATTTAACATTGTAAGGTCATAAGACTTCATTATATATATATATATATATATATACACACACAGGAATTTAATAGAACTGGAAAAGATAACTCTACTTATCACATTATACCTCATTCAGAACAATCGAACCTCTCATAATATTTATAAAGAATGTTATTTTGAAGTTTCACAACTGAAATAATTGCTAAAGCATGTTTATCTTTATTAGACATGATATGTAATGATTATACATAATACTAAAAGTAAACATTTAAAAGAGAGCAAAATAATATATTTTACTGAACTACAAAACACATCTATACAATGAGGTTATTTTATACTATCTTGGTCTAGTGTTTAACACTACAATTTTATGAATTTATAAATTAAATTCAAAAGGTTTTCCACATGTAAAGTCTCCAAATTAGAGAAGGAATTTTTTTGATAATAATGAAATGACACAATTACATAAGTAATTATTTTAGCTCAATTGTTTTGTTAAGATTTTAAAAGAATTAGATTTTTCAATCATAATCTTAACCATACACTAAAATATTCAATAGATATTGACAGCAAAGGAAATTCAAACATCAAATTTGATAGTTTCAACATTAATTCATCTCAATACCTTCAAATGGCATTGAAAATTAGCAGAACAAATTGGCATAGTGATATTATAAGATCATGAGTGAAAAAGTTCTAAACAATCCCAAATAAATAAAACAGAAAATTCATTTATTTTAAAAAGCAATTTTATTTAATACAAATTTATCGAGAAACATTTATGTTATATTAAGCATTCTGTTCAGAATAAATTAAAAGATTTTGTTTGAATGTAATTCTTGCGGATAACGAAAAACCCTGTGGAAGGATCATGCAGGAAAATTAAAAACATGCTTCAATATGATACCTTTTTGGAAGCTCTTTTTATTTCAGAAAAAATAAAATCTACATAAAAATACAGTAAAGGCTTGTTTAAATATAAAAGCACAAAATGAATTAGTAATCTTCTGCGAAAAATATACATTTATAATTCCAAATCACTGCATAAAATGTATATATAACATCTTAAAGAATGCAGAACATTAAAGTCTAGATAAGATTCAATTCAATTACTAATAATGAAATTTCAGAAAACATACATGCAGATGACATAACTATGACATGATGTGAAGGATTAACGAAATGGACTTTTAAGATTTTTTAATATAAAAAAGAAATACATTTAGATTATTAGAGAATTTATCATAATAAGGAATATATCATTAGTCAATGCCATTTATAACATTTGAAAATTTTTGAAAACTCACATTAAGAATAAAAACAAGCAAATTCTTAAAATTTTTTCATAGGAAAAACTAAAGATTGTGTGTAATTTTAAGTGGCATTTTCATAGTAAAAATACTTACAGAATGATTAAAAGGTATAAATAAAGTTACCACTTAATTAATTTCAGGAACTTCATAAATAGATTTATAAAATAATATGCAATAAATTCTAAATGATATAAGTTAATTATACAATCAAATGGTAGGATAAAATTCAATACCATTGAAAACTGAAGAAAAAAAGAGAGAGCTATGTTTTACCTGAGCACCAGAATCTAGTAATAAACGAGCTACTTCAACATGACCATCCATAGAAGCCTCCATCAAGGCAGTATGCATTTCATCTGTCTTATGCTCCCGATCAGCACCAGCTTCCAAAAGGAACCTGACCATTTCTAAGTGTCCTATTATACAATCACACACAATATTATATATATATATAAATATTGAACTTAAAAATCCTTTTTTCTTAATGAAAAATCTTTTAAAAAGACTACTTTCTAAATATCAAAAAATATATTTTACTACTTTCTAAATATCAAAAAATTCTGAATATCATTAATGAATACAAGGTTTACTCTGCTGAAAATAGCTAAATAAATGCAAAAAAAGATAAAGATAAGCTAAAGATAAATTCTTTAACTTCACTAAAAGTTTACAAATAAAAAAATTCATAATGTATTCATAAAAATTAGTATATATGACTAAAATCATTTTTGAAATCAGTCAAACCAATTATTTGAAATTTCTAAGAAAAAAATCTACAAATCAGATATGGAGAGAAGTGGATATGCATGTTTAAACTTTAATATAAAAAAAAAATGCGTTTCTAAATTGATTCATTAAAAAAAATTATAAAAACAGACCATTTAAGAAATTTTAACTGGCAAAAAAATATCATTGCCCCCCCCCCTTTTAACTTTAACTTTCCCGAAATTATCACACAAAACATAATTTCAAATATTTATTGGGGAAAAAAAAAAAAAAAACAAAAAGAAAAAAAAAAAAAAAAAAAAAAGAATTAACAATTTTATAATTTAATTCAAAATAAACAAAATTTTACAAGTTGGAACATGTTGAAAATATAGAAAACTACCAACATCAATTAAATATTAATGCATGGTGGCAAATCCTCTTCCTACAAGATAAGGCTTCAACTCAGCCCACACACCCCTATAAAATATTATGGCATGGCCAGTTAAGAAGTCACATGATGATAGAATCCAATCTAGATTTGTTTAGATTATTATAGCATTGGAAAGCAAAAGAATTGCATGAATACAGTAGTAGTGTTTTTAAGGATGTCTTCACACAACTGCCTCAGGCAAACTTTGTATATCTTTCTCTCTCTGTATCTTGCAGAACTCATTTAATATAAAAGAGAATACTTCATTTTTAATAATTAATTATACTCATTTGTTAATTCATGTAATTAATAATGTTTGTAAAAAGAAATAGCTTAAATTTTAAAATTTATAACTGAACACAGTATGCAAATAGATATACCTTTGTAGCAGGCCAAAGTAAGAGCACTTTCTTTGAACTCATTCGAGTGTGTATTAATACTGGCACCTCTTTCTACAAGAAGCTTGGCAACTTCTACATGACCAGCACTTGCAGCTTCCATTAATGGTGTGTGGCCATTCTCATTGTGATCTTCAACTCTAGCACCAGCATCAAGCAGTATCCTTACAATGTCTACATGGCCAGCTGCACAGGCAAACATAAGTGGAGTATTACCTTCTGGACATACTATAGATGGTATGGGACCATGTATTTCCTGTGGAGGTGGTTTCATAGCCATCTCCTGTACTGTTACATGTTTTACCTTTGCACCTTTTAATTTTTTCTCTGCAAAATAAACAATTTAAATGAAAAATCAAGTCTCTGAAACATTTAAATGTGCAAACAAAAACGCAAAATGCTAATCAAAATAAATTAATTCAGCGGAAAAATAACACTATCCAAAAGCATTTTTAAGGGGAAAAAAAAGACTGTCTTCCATTGGGAAAATGCAAAAGTTATTTTAAAAAACAAAAGGCTTACACTTATTCTTTTAAAAAATAGATATAATATAGTATCAACATTAACTACTAAGGAAACATGCTGTTTACCACATAATATTAGAAGTAAAAATCATAATTTTAACAATAGACAAATATTTAAAGGAACATAACTTTAAACTTCATAATGTAAATTAACACTTCTTTTAAACTATAACATTAAGAGGGGGAAAAAGTTATAACTTATATTTCTTTTAAAAAAACTATCCTCATTATGAGAAATATTAAAAATTTACCATTTTAATTTATTTGAAATCAGTCACATAAAAATAAATAATTTCAACTGAATAAACTGACTAAACAAACCATACATCTATAGAACTGTCTAGCAAATAAGAGCATTTTCATTGCTGGATAATCATTCTAAATTATTTGAAATAATATTTTTACAATTTCAATATCTTTGAAGATAATAAAGGCATGAATAAACAAATTACCTTGAGATGTTTGAGCATTCACATCAGCCCCATGTTGAATTAGTAGCTTAACAATATCAGTATTCCCAGCATTTGCTGCTTCCATAAGAGGAGTCATGTCTTTCAATCCTCTATCTTCCACATTAGCTTTCATAGCCAACAAAAGCTAAACACATGAATAAACATTTATGAGGTTCATGGCATTAATTGAAAATGGCAGTAAATGGCAGTTTAAATATTTAGCAGCTTTAATAGGAATTCAATCAGTAAAACAATAATAATCTAAAAAACAAATCTAAAACTAATTAAAAACTTTATAAAAAATTCAATAAACAAGTATGTAGTTCTTTAAATATAAAAATTTAATAATGTATAATGTCAGAATATTAACAAAAAAAATTAAATACCCAAAAGCTTTGACAAATATATAAATTTCCATTTTTTTTTAAATCTAATATATAACAGTTTGAATACATATGATCAATGCTTTTATTAGTGTACAACAGTAAATCCTAAAGTAAGAATAAGTTCCATGAAAAAGAATAATTAACTTATTATCACTAAAGTAAAGTATTATCACTAAGATAAAGTGCACATAGATTTAAGTAATAAAAAAAATTCAGAAATGTTTCAACATTGAATCAATCATTAGAAATATAAACAATATTTTAACATTGTAATAATAAATGCAAGAGATTAGATAATATTCAAAATTATCAATGAATTTAAATTTAATAGCTCAGTCCATTTTCAAGGAATTAAACGAAAGAAGAAAAAAAAGGGGGGGGGATAAAGAAATGCAAATATGAAAAATATACAAATAATTACCTGAGCAAGTTCAAAGTAGCCCGAAGAGGCTGCAAGGGATAACAAGCTCTCTCCATCTTCAGTGACTTCATTAACATTTCTACCCTCTTCTAAAAGCTTTTTCACGGTATTTATATCACCATGAGTACACGCTTCAGCCAAAGAGCTATAATAATAAGAAGGTATACATTATCTCACAAAGATGCAATTAACCAAAAAAGAAGAAATTCAAAAATGCAACATGAAAAAATGTTTGAAAGACAAGCATGCAAAAAAAGTATGAATTAAATAATCAATAAACAAACAAAAAATTAAAAAATTACAGTTTAACAGATTTTTATATTCATTTCAAAGTGTTTATTAAAGTATCAAGGAATCAAAAGCATATGATTTTCTAAAAGACATTTTAACAAGTATATTCTCTGGAGAAAATGTAAACATACTTAGGAGAATAATTATGAAAAGGTCAGTACTTTATTATAAATATACCTCCTTAATGTATTTTAACAAACATTTCCTTAATGACCAATGTACCATTTGTGACATATCTCAAACATATTACTGGCCTTTTGTTTTTACAGGTTTTTCATTATGATTCAATTGGAAATCCAAAATCTGCTTTTAAGCAACAAGATTTAGATGTTAAGTCCCCTTTCAGTTAAGTAGGTCATCATGGTGTAGACTAAAACCAAGATTCAGATGTGGAGAAAAATCTCTAATTTGGAACATTTTTCTTCTTTTTCAAATGAATATTTCTGTACAATTTGGCAGTTACACAAGATTTTTTTTTTTTTTTGACTCAGCGGCTTGTTTTACAATGGATTTTTTTTAATTATTATTTTTCTAAAATTAAATTTTCTTACACTTATTCTGGCAATGTGATAGTTACTAATATAAATACTATCTACAACAAACACACTTTTCTTACAATTGGACAAACTAGCTGCATTTGGGCACCAGCTGGTTCACCAATCTTACTGCTATCAGTTAAATACTTTATGTAATGTCCTCGTTAATTAAATACTTTCTGTGATATCATTGTCAAATACTTTATTTAACTTGGCTTTAATAGTTATTTCATCAAAATATTTTTAAGGTTCAAATTTTGATAGTCATATAATTCACTCGTGCAGTTATAAAGACCTTAAGTCTGTAATGTACTATATGTGTCTCTAATTATCTGTCAGCTCTAACAAAATTTCAACTTTAATTTAAAGAGGAAATGATTAAACTGCAAATTGAAATAAAAATATTTTCATCAAAATCAAGCATTTTTTTTTTTTAATTTATAAGTAAAAGAGGATTGTTATGTGTACTACTGAATAATCACAGTAATTTATGAAATATTTCAAAAATTATTCAACAAAAATTACTTACATTCATCATGAAAATTCAAGTTTTAGTTTTACATTCAAAAAGCTTTCTATGATGCGAAAAATTATATTTTATTTTGGTCTATAAACATAGTTAAAAAATTATTAAGTCTAAGTTTTATACATCTTTTAGGTATAAGGAATCATATTCAACAAAATATTCTAGACACTTCAACTTTCATATGAATAAATGTTTTCTAACTTCTGCTTCATATTTGATCGACTTATGAGTTTTTAAATAGAAATGTTTGGAACATTCAACATTTTCATTCTTAGGCCAGTCAGTCTTGAGAATCCTGGACATTGAATGGGGTATCATCTTTGGAATGGTCGATGAAGTGGTTTAAAATTATCCATTTTTATTGAACAGTGATCTTCAAATATTCATAAATCTGCCAGTTTTAGAGACTGAGTTGATTGAAGTTTATCTCTTTTTATTTAAAAACTAAACCTTCATTTTTAAAAACATTTATAGACTAGTGTTACATACTATGTAGTTATTTACATCATTTAGATGTAATTATATTACTTCATTACCTTTTTATAGATGCATTTCTATTATTAAAGTGTTACAAATTAGCCGTTGGACCTTGAGTTGAATATATATATTAAACCATGTTTGGCTAAAATAAAGCTGATTTATTTAATAAATAATATTGTAAAAATCACAAAAAAATTTCTTTAGAAAAAGACGTATTTCATATTTATTCATTTCATGCAGACACATGCTGAAAATTACATTTTTACATGTTTAATTTACAATAATTATTTTTTAATTTGAGTTTTTATCAATTTAATGGCAACATATGGATAAAAGACAATTTTTTCCCTTTCACTTGTAGCATGTTTGTGCAGATTAAATTTTATTGTTTTGTCCAAAATATATTGTTGAAAAATACAGTTAAAATATTTCTTTTAAAATTGGTTAAAAATAAAAGCTAATGAAGCGTCGAAATTTTGTTCAATTTTTAATTAATTCAAATTCTAATTAAAAACTTGAAAAAAAAAGGGCTCTGAGGCACACATTTCCGACCTCTACAAAGTATATATGAAGCAAGTTTAGTAACTGTAAGTCTAATGGTCTGGCCTGTAGAGAGCTAGCACAGACAAAAACATACATTGAGTTTAATTATAAGTATAGAAGTAATGAAACAAGGAAGGTTCTCGTTTTATTAAGCTTCAGTTTTAAAGATAGTATCTCAAAAATTTTAAAAAGAAATTTATATCAATAATCAGACATATTAAAACATTGTATGGCCCTACATAAGAAAGTATTTCTTTTAATAAATTGGTCAGCTTAATTTCACATTTAAATTTTCATTTTACTGTCAATTTTATATATTTATTTTTTAGTATCTGCCATTCATGTATCGTATACAATATTACTGGAGCAAATATTTAGAACTTATATGTATTCTAATAACAAAGTAAGAGTAATGAAATACATAGGAATCTGACCAAATGTAGTTGATTAAGTTACAAAATCCTAATATATCATTCATAGTATTACTTTTTTTTACAAATTTATTTATTTGGCAATTAAAAAAATAAAGTTTTTTTATTGATCCGTTAGCCTTCTCAACCAGGATCCTAATTAGCTAGATTAAAAATTACTATTAAAAAATTGTCATTAATAAAATAAGCAAACTAAGTTGAAATCCTAATTTTAAAATTAAGAATTTATCAAAATTTTCTATTATAGCTATTTAAAATTGTAATTTTAAAAATAAAAGATATTTGCACAATAGAAGAATCTGAAATGAAAAAATATACATTGTTTTAGTTACATTTACTATATACAAAAATGAACAAAGATTCAGATGAATTTGGTATTTTAAACTGTATTTTTCATAAATGGCCTAGTTCATACACATCCAGATAAACAAAACCAACATCTATAGTACGTACATAACCATCTATTAAATAATGTTAAAATTTAAAGATTTATTTATTGCAAAATATAACTGCAGTGTTTCACTTAATTGGAAAAAACAAGATAACTTAAAATTATCAAACACCTCAGTTTATTGTATGAAGCAAAAATGAGTACAACTAACAAACTTAAGAGCAATCATAATCTATACCGTTTTATCTTAAAATAAATTAATCAGTTTATATACAATTTTCTGTGACAATATATTCACAAATAGTAGAACAACAGTCGTATAGCTTTAACAGCTATGGAACTGACACAGTATCTTATGATAAGTATGAGTCAAATATAATGTCAAGACAAATAAAACTTTTTTTTAACAAAAAAATTACTTAACATTTGCAGTTTTTGTAGTCTTTGTTAATAACAATAATTCTGAACAAATACAACTGTCATCAAAATCAAATGATTTATATTAATTTAAACAAATTAAAAGATTAAGCTAATAATAAATGAAAGCAAGAGGTACATGAAAAAAAAAAAGATTACAGTATTTCAAAATACCTTTGACGGATCTTTTCCCAATACAGCCTTTCAGAACATTTTTCAAATTTCTTTTCACATAGACCATCACCTGAAAACAAAAGAATAAATTAAGTATATATACTTCAGTTCATTTTTAGATTTTACCATAAAAAAAAACAAAGATTCGAAATACTATTCTAATGTCAAAATGAAATTGCTCTGAAGAAACAAGACAAAATGAAATCCAAAATATTATTGAAATTGGAAATTTTCCATTATAATCATTGTGATTAGGGTTTACATACATTTAACAATATAAAATAGAAAAAATTGTTACCTGAATAAGATGTGCCCGCTGAACAAGAAGGATCAAAATGACTGCCTTCAAGTAAATGATTACTAGCTTCTAACAAAGCTTCTAAGCGACAAGCTGTTTCATTAAATACGGTTTCTGACGTGGATTTAGCTAAAAGAAATTTTGAAGAAGTATCTATTCCTGTATCTTCATCAACATCCTGTTCTAAAATAAAAGACTCAACCTAAAAGAAAATAGAAAAAAAGAAGACTTTTTTCCCCATTTCAAAATAAAAATCTACAGATAGAGTAGCACAATAAATGTTATGAAAATCATCCCAAATAACCATGCAAACAATGACAAATACATTTAATAAAAATTGTTGCATTTTAAAAAATTATTTTCAAAATACAACTTAATAATGTTATAAAGAATCTTCCTTCTAAGGTTAATGATTAAATAACAAATGTATAAAAAGAATATAAAAGTGATCATTTTGCCAAAATAGAGTGAAAGATAAAATGCTTTCATTTTTCAATAAAATAAGGTCAACTCGGATTATAAGCATGATGCAAGTTATAAATTTAAAAGAGTTATAAATTAATTCAAAATAATAAGCAGGATAAACATGAAAAAGCCTGTAATGAGAAAGAACACAGCCTAACAAAGAATTATTTAAATATGGTCATTTATTATGCATCATCCTTTTCCGAAATTTAATTGTTCAAAGTGCTAGTTTCAGGATCCTGAAATGAACAGTGTGAAATGTGCAACTCGTTTTAACATCATATATATCTAAAATGTTCATGTAAAAGAAAATGTATATAAGCTCATGTTAATATCATATATATATATCATCATCATGTTATATATCATGTTAATGGTAAAATTGTAAAATATCAAGAGTAAAGAATTGATATTTCATTAAATACTAATTTTATATAATAAGATAACATTTAATAATATGATGAAATGGGATAAATATCTTTAGTAAAATTTTTATAAGATTATTGTATCTATCATGCTGTATTAAATCAATTTTAACAATACAAATTTTTTCCCAAATAAAATATTTATTTGCATATTATAGTGGTGCGCAATCTCCAAAAGGGCTATGAGAAACCTTTTGGGGTTGCTAAATTCAAAAAAAGTTCTAATTTATAAAAAATCTACAATTATTCATTTCAAAGAACTGAAAAAAGAGAAGAGAATTACTGAAGCAAAGAAACTAACGATTATTATTTCAAGAACCTGATATTCACTCGCTTCCCATTATCATGAATGATGATCAGCAGTATTGGCTGCTCACTTCCATCCATAATAAATGCCAGCATTCTTGCTTACTTTCATGCAAAGCAAAAAGTAGGCAGCAGAAACACAAATTCCCTACTCAAGTATCAAAAACCAATATGGCCATTGCTTATTGATCGAAATTTTGGTTATCGATTGAAAATGATATTTATGTCAATTTGAAAAGAGACAATCAATATTTTGATACAGTTGGCATTGACTTATTCATGTAAATCTGGCTTTTCAAAATTAATTTCCATTAAAACAAAAGATAAATCCAAAGTGGATCCAGAGGAAGGCTTACAGCTTGCAAGTTCCAATACAGATCTGAACATCAAAGAAATCACAAGATCTTTGCAAGCACATATTTCACATTGACCTCTGATGCTATAAAGTTCTTTAAAAGTATTTTTCATTTAAAAAAATATTTTAATAAATAAAGCATTGTTTAAAAATTTCCGTGCTGATTTATTAACTAATTTTTGTGATGTTACAACATTTATAAAATGTTTATGATGCTTCTTAAGTTTGGAGCCTTATTTTAAAAAGGCATTATTTCACGACGTCATGACACTTCTTTAAAAACACCCTGTAAGAGCAAATCTCAGAAAGAATTTCATTGATGATTAAACAAAAATTTTGTTTATCCAGGGGCCGGGATAAAATTTTGCACAGAATGAGGGGTTGAAAATGAAAATAATTTGTGCATCACTGGAGTATTATACGAGTATGTTACACAGAAATCATGCGTTTTTTTTTTCCTGTTATTAATAAGTGTTTTCTAATCTCCTTAGAAGAATGATAAAACTATCCTTTTATTTAAAACCCATATGTATACTATAGTAAATCTTCACTCTACGAATTGATACTATGACAAATTTAAATATGCCAAAAAGTATTCAGAATATCCATGACATTACTTCACAAGAGTTTTTGAAATAGAATTAGAGTAAAAAGAAAAAGAAAGTAAGGTACGCATTTTTTTTACTTTACAGTTACTGATACAGCATTGAAAAATGCATTTTGTTTTTTAACTAATTCAATTATTTTTCCTATATAGTAAATATTTTAACAATTTTGATATAAGTACAAAAATTTAGTTAAACATCCAAACAAACAAAATTTCAAAATTTTTCTATTATTCCTCCAATTAAACAAAACAATATTTTTAGCACTAAATCAAAAATATTGATTTTAATTAATATTACATTTTGAAGTTACACAAGAACTACTTTAGAGCAGATCTTACAATTCTGAACTGTGATCTGATGATGAAGATAAAACCCAGGTCAGAATCTACTTCTCCAAACTTTAATATGACACTAGAACAAGCATTTCATTCACAATAGATTTAACAAACACCTAGCTTTTTTAAAGAGTAATTAGATCATGCAACTGGAATCCTTCGATCATAAAATAAAGATGATGATGGGGCTACTATTTTTCTTGATTAAAAAGAAAATATGTTTCATAATCCTGATAAATTTTAAAACTAATTTAGAAAGAATATTTAGATACATTAGCATCTATACAACTTTCCCCAGCCTAAATAATAATAAAAAAAAAAACCTCAGTAAAAATTTAGAAATTTAACAAAGAGTTCAACTACAGAAGCTGTACACAACAGTATTTAGGAGCAAGTTATTAAATTTTTTTTAATTAAGTTACAGAAAAAATTCTTTAAAAAAAATTAAAGTTTAGGTCGTCTGAAATTAAAGTACGAGGAATTTAACAAGCAATTTCAAAGACAAACAACGGAAACTCATTTTATTTAAGAATGTGAAAGTTTCTAGCTTAATAGCATATTTAAGAAAATTAATAAGCACACTGTCTTAAGAATAATAAATAAATAAATAAAAAATGTTTATTCAAAACTAACTCCCCTAGTTCAATTTTATATTATATATATAATAAGCACAGTTATCAATATACTAATTTACTAAATTAAGTTATAAAAACATTTTTTTCAGAAATATTAATTTTCTTTAGTCTATCAACTTATTTAAAATGGCTTTCTGTATATAAGAAGAAAAAAAACTCTCTTGGGGAGAGAGAAAAAATTCTACATGTATATAAAATTTTAGTTCTAGCTATTTTATAAAATTTTAAGAATCATGCAGTTTTTAATAATTAAAAAAAGAATTTGTTTAAAAATAATTTGATGAACTTTATTCAGATTTGTTAAACATTTAAAAAAAAAAAGATAAGATCTATTAGTAACCGATAGTTCCTTATCTAAATTCATTTTTCAATTCTGAGGTCATTCAAATAAATCATAACAGAAAATAAAAGGATTTTATATATTTCCCTCCCCCTCACAGGGATGAAAAAAAATCCTTCAAAGAAAAAAATATTCAATTTTCCCACCTTAAAACATTAATATTCAAGTCCCTTCTTTTTGTTGTTCTCTTGATATTTCAATATTATTCATAATCAATATAGTTTTTTAAAAAAAACTTGCCAATTGAAACTGAAGTGATTTGATGGACCATTAAATTATATTCAAGACTTGTTTAACAAAATATTCATATATAATACTACTATAACACTCATCAAGCAAGTACTAAAATAATAACTAAACTCATACATATAACACAAACACAAATTAGAGAGTGTAAAGCCTATGATGAAAATTCTGCTTCAGTTATAAACATTTTAGCAACAAAAATATCAATAAAAGTTAATTTTAACATAAATATTTTTCAAGTACAAAATGAATTTTTTTATATTAATTTAAAACGCGAAAAGGATTTTGTATAATTTTCCTTAAATTTATTTAGTAAGGAATTTCAAGAACATTAAAACCGTTATTTAAAAAAAACGGAATCCGTCCATTTGAATAATTCGCAACACCGATTGTCTATTTATAAATTTATTAATCTTTAAAATAGGGAGGGAATAAATTTTTTAAAACACAATATGAATAATAAATCTATGTAAATATGAAATATGTTCCATAGATATTCCACGGTTATAAATTTTTAACTTCGTAAAAATGATTTCAGTACATAAACAATGATTATATATATTATTCAGCAATCAACATCGGGAATTTA
This sequence comes from Argiope trifasciata, assembly GCA_026543055.1. Lineage (NCBI taxonomy): Eukaryota > Metazoa > Arthropoda > Arachnida > Araneae > Araneidae > Argiope > Argiope trifasciata. Next base: position 421,589 of record JAPMOQ010006023.1, read on the forward strand.
ATGAATGTGATTCCAGTCTAAAATAAATATAACAGAATGAATATATGGAAAGGTTGTGTTTACTTTTCCAAAAAGGAGGCATAAATACAAAAAATTCCAAAGAATGCATTGTATTACGATACGATAACATTGTCCAAGTTAAGACGCAGGTTAATATGGGTGTTATACGATATTTTATGTTTAAATAAAAGAAAAACAATATTTGAAATCGTAGAATCCGAAACTGCTTAGTTTCGAAATGCTTTCGTAAATATCAATTATAAACAAAGCATAATTAACGATCATAATCATATGTACATTTGTTGACCTCAACGCTACATCGACGGCACTTACATTTGGAGGAGGAAACGTGCAAAAGTAAAAAATATAACATTACTTAATCACCGATTAAAAAACATGGCCCAATAAATAGTAACCTTTAAAAACCCAAGTATATGTAAATACGCAATCATACATTCCAAAAAAAAATATTAATAAAAGAGTAAACAGCCTAAGCCTACTACAAACATTTGATATATACGTATTAAAAAACATTGAAACAAATAAAGCATAGACCGAAAAGACTCACCTCAGAAATTTCATCATCGTCACTTTCCGATATTTCGGCCATAAAATGGGATTGTAGGGATGCAAGGCTTGGTCCCCTTTCTACAATTGTATTTCCAGTTAAAGGTGATGAAGAACCTGAATGGTCTTTAATAGAATCATTTATATCTTTATCTCTAGTACTATCACATTTAGAACTGCGAACTACATTCTGCATGTTTCCCCGATGTTATTGTACAGTTACTTCTACGGCTTCAAAATAATATATGCATACAGTAGAAAATACAGGGATGGATTATTGTGGAAAGTCTAATAATACATTTAACACACACATCGCCGCCATAACTGTAATATCTCACGAATGTCCCGGATGTGAATGTATGCAGTCTCCCAATTTGTGAAGAACTCATCAACCTATAATTTATAATTGATGAATTTTCCTTAATCCCTTCAAACTAAACATTTAAAATATATAAAAATCGAGAAATTAAATTGGTAGAATTTATTTAAAAACTTATTTTCTAAATATCCGAAAAAAATGGGGAAAAATAAAACTTTTATAGACAACATTGATTAAATTAAGTTTGGATCAAAGAAAAATCTTCGAATTAATTCAAAATTTAGCCTCATAGTTTTCGCTCAAGTGTGTTGTTAACAAAATTCTTTCAGATCCTTGAAGAAAAATACTTCTAATCTAAGCATCTCTACCTTTTACAGCGCATGACGCTGACGGATGGGCAAGAACAAAATACTAAACAAAGCTATCGCTGCAATTATTACAAAAATTAACAAGCAATTCCGATTGTAACTATTAAAATTAAATAATCATTCTAGGTTCGGATTGATATTTAGAAAGGATATCATACAAAAATGATCTCAAATCCTATTTAACCTGATGAGTTTTGGGCCTACTAACCAAGATCGAAAATATAGTATGATAAAATTCAAAAATATATAATTTTACATTTTCAAAAACTTTTCCTAAATGAGAAATGCTTTTTCTCAATTTATGCACTTTCCATCACGAGTTTATTAATCTATTTTCATTTCAGAAAACTTTAAATAAAAATAAAGTGAAATATAAAATTACTCATTAAATCTATGTGAACGAAATCTGGTGGGGATTTTTTTGATAAAGATTTAAAAAATCAAGACGGGCGATAGCATGACTCAATCACTCAATTTTATTCAAATCCAAATGCTTCCCAAAAGGATTCAATGAAGACTGCAGAATTTAAGTTGACATTTTTTTACCAATTATTCGAATGTATAAATCGGTAGTGAGCTAATTGTTGGATGGATTTTGTTTCAAAATTCAATTCAAAACTACATATAAAAATTAGATAAAAATATAAATCGAATTGGATTTATCTGTGACTAAATTTTATAATTGACGTGTTCGCTTTTATTCAAATAGACAGACAGACACGCTTCGTTTGAATAAATTTTGTTCAAAATGTGACAGAAATCTAAAAATTATGTGTAAAGAGACATACAAAATTTCATTCATCTAGACTCAAGTTTTTTGAGTTACCGTATTTAAATACAGATGGAAAATCAAATATAATCTCCCAAATTTGTTTATTGGAGCGTAAATTCGATGTTGGGTTGTTTGTTAATTACAAAACCTTGAAATGCCAGAAAATAAAGATACAAATGTGAATAATTGCTACTATTGCATTTAGCTACAGTTGCTTGGGGATTTTATTATTTCGTCCTTACTTTAATAGATACAAATAGGTGGATTTCAATGGGAAAAAATATTCATGTGCTAGGTAACAAGAAGATAAAATGGAGTTCTGTCTTCATTACCATACATTTTCTCCCTCTTTTTCTTTTGAGAATTTTAGAAGTTGTCGTTCCTCTTTTCATTATTCACATTCGTGTATTATACATGTATCAAACTACTGTGTTTTTAAATTTTAAAGCGAAAATTACGATATTCATTGTCATCTCTTTTGTGCAAAATTTAAATGAAATAAACATAATTCTCTCCGGAAGAAATAGAAATAAAATAAAAAACATTCCTAAGAGCAGTACCGTCTAATCGGATTAAAACTGGAAATAATAATAATAATATTTAAAGAATAATGTACACAAACAGCTTTTATGCCATGTTGTGAATTCTCTCAATAGCCTTTAATTTATTCTAATTTATTTTTGGTGGAAGCTTGTATTCTAACTTTTTTTTTCTCATTAAAAAATTAATTTAAGTTTCCGAATTAAATCAGGGAAGAATCAGAAAGGAATTTCCCAAAATTATTGTTTACTATTTTGGAATTTTGACTGTACTGTTACATTCTAAAGCAGCTGGAATGGTGTTTTTCTAACTTTCTCATGTACTTCAAAATAATCTTCCCCCCGTTCCCCACATAAAATTGAAGATCTTGGATTAAGCTGAGAATACCTTGAATAGCTTCAGTGAATTATCGTTATAAAAAACGAGGGTTATTCGGAAAATAAGGTCCGTTTACTTATAAAACATAAAACATAAATTTGTTCAAAAAAAATTATTTCTTAAATTCCTTACATGTTTCTCTATTTTTCTACATAGTTTCTATATTTGTCGAAACATTTGAAATAGCGTTCTACAAGCTTTTGTATGCTCAAGTCGTAGATGTCTGTCGTCAGTGAGGATAGCCAGATTTGAGCTGCTTCTTTCTCCTCGTCATCTTGCCGCCTAGAAACTCTATTAGGTAGCGGAATCAGTGAAAATCCCTCAGTGCCAAGTCTGGACTGTACGGTGGGTGGTCAATCTGTTCTCATCCAAAAGATCTGACCAGATTTTGAATGGCAGAATGAGGTTTGGCATTGTCAAGTAGCAACAAAACTTCAGACATCAGAAGACCACGTCGCTTATTCTGTATTGCACGTCTAAGTGTAGTTAGGATAGTTCAGCAAGCGGCTGCATTTATCGTTGTCCCTTGCTGCAGAAACTCGATTAACAGGACTCCATGTCTATCCCAAAACACGGTTGTCATAACACTGCGTATTGATATTGTTTGCTTGGCCTTGACTCTGACTGGTGATGCTGTGTGTCGCCATTCCATTGACTGATGTTTAGACTCTGGGGTTTGATTTTAAAAAAATCGTCTCGTCCCCTGTGGCAATCTTCTCTAAAAATTGATTACCTTCTTTATGATATCGATCCAAAAAATTAAAAAAACAAGCCAATCTTTTCAGTTTGTATTCCACAGTAAGCAGCCTGGGAACCCAACGTGCGCGCAATTTACGAAATTTTAACTTTCCGGAAAAGATTTTGTGCAAAATTGTTCTACCGACATTCGTAAATTTCAATGCTAAAGTTGAAATTGTGAATCGCCGGTCTTCACGAATCTTTTCACCCATGCATTGATAAAATCATCTGTGATCACTGACGGTTGACCAGAAAGCGGTTCATCATGAACATTTTCCCATTTCACTGCTACTCATTACATTTGGGCCATACACATCGCTTATCTGTCAATGAATTTCCGGAGCTGAAATATTCTTTGCTGTCAAAAACCGAATCACTAACTGTATTCCACAGTTGGTGGGCTGATCGATTGTTTAAACATTTTGAAGTAGCACTGTACTTAGACAAGGCAAAAATACCATTGCAAATGGCATCATTTGACGACCAAGGCATGCCGGAAGTTGGTACGCATGAGCGACACTCAATAAGCCATGATGATTCGGACCTTAGTTTCTGAATATTTGGCTCTCGCATAAATATTTGGTGTGAATGTAGAGTTTTTGTACTGAATTTATCGAAAGAACATATATTTTGTATGTGTTTTTGCCATCCTAATAACATCAAAATTTCATGCAAAACTACAATTGTAGTTATAAGATGCAAAATTTCATTGATTCATGTTATTGTGTTTATGAGTTATTGGTTTTCATGCATGTGAAAGTACATAACCGAGAAATGACCAACTGTTTGATGTATGTGATTCGAAATCCGATACATCTATATTTTAGATACAAAACGCTGGCGTTCTGGCATTGAAGTAGCGCGTTTTCCCTGTGAACGGGCGTCCCGATTTGGACATGACTGTTCATTATCTGTTCTATCTGTGAGAAGTGTGAATGTGCCCTCTTGCAAAAAGGGGTCGTGCAAGCTCATGTGATGCGTCAGTAGTTAAGACATACTCTTGGCCCTAGTTGGAGCTCTCTCGGCTTAAAATCGCTGGCTTCGACAGCCGGTTTATCAGTGACAAGTGCTATCAAAAACAACAACCCCAGATGCTGAACCTGTGTACCAAATATTATTTACTCGGTCTTTGTGTTTTGCAACTATCGAGTTCAATTGCATTGGTGCTGACAGACAGACTTCCTTTGAATGGATTGCATTCGAAATTTGTTACATATCTATAAATCAGAAATAAAATTGGCTGCAACGTCATATACCAAATATCAATCATCTTGTTAAAAGCTTTTTTCAGTTATCGTATTCACATACAGATATAGACTAACAGGTATAATGCCAAAAATATATTTTTCGTATTCAGGGAGGTTTAAAACATGGAAATTCATTAAAATCTGATGTTCGAAATGTTTTGACGACTTCAGTATTCCACTTCATATATGAGAAACTTACAAATATTACTAGACTTCATTTATAAGATAGAGAAAAGGAATTGAAAGACAACATCAAGTATTTATATTTCATAAATTCCAAAAGCAATTATTCTTTGTGGAATTTTAAAGGCATCAAAATCCTCAACATGCATAAAAACCAGCGATGAAGGTCTGCCTTAAACCTATTCCCATATACAAAAGTGTAATCCCATCCTATAGAATTTTGGATCTTGAGTGCAGATGCTTAGATTTTTATTCTCAAGGTCTTGCTCATAAATGTTCTGTGCTTCTCACTATAGTAAAGATAACTGAGTATGTATTTTCCCAATTAGAGCAAACTACCAAACAATATTGTTATGATAACTTCACGATATTGACAGGCATTAAAAATATCGAACAAAGTCATGAAGATATCTTTCAATATTATATGCTAACAGAGTTGGATGTTATTGTTTTTCCCAGAGCGAATGGGATCAAAATTTGAGGCACAACTACAATTTTAATAACGAAATAATATGATAAATTTAATATATCTAAGTCAGTTCATTTTTGAATTATTGTCTTTAAGTACAAAACATTCTTCATTTCGTCGGACAGACAGTCAACACTTATATGGATTTGATTCAAAATTTAATGACGAAATTAAATTGAGATGCTAAAATTGCGGACCAAATTTGATTTTTCTAAGTCATTGAATTGTTGCATTTAGATGTTTCTGAAAATGTTAACTAACAGACGGTCAATACCTTGTAAGATTCGATTCATAATTCGACAAATATCTTCGTTTTAGATGCGAAATTACCTGAATAAAAGAGTGGCTAAGGTAAATACTTTTTAAATAAAGAAAAAAATGCAATTCTTGTAATATCCCTTTCTTCTTTTCTTTTAAAAGACTATAATTACAGTCTTATTCCTCAGACTTAATACCAGTGAAATTAAGATTAAAATTGTGATGAAATGTATATCATTTTTAAAATTTAATACGATTCACATTTACTGAATTTTTTAATATTATTGGAATTGAATTTAAATACTAAACTTATTTTATTTTTAATATTCAAAATCAATAATTTCTTCAAAAAAAACTAGGAATTAAACAAGAAAATATAAGAAAGGACTAATGCTCAAATAAATGTATTGGTATTGGAACTAAAATTTGATCCATGAACACAACGAAAGATTTAGTTATATTTTTAATCTATTTTAATCGTATTTGGAAATTTATTACTATAAATATTTTTAAAATAAAAAAATTATGTTTTTTCTTTTTCTTTTTAATATGAAATGCATCGAGCAAAATATTTATTTTTTTAGCACCATAAAATCTTTTAGAGTTCATATGCTCTTAATAAATGTCACATTTCAAATCAAACAATGAAATAGAATCATTTCATGTTTAAAATTATTCTGAGAGAAAAAGAAAGCGCGATGTTCGCATGTTATAAGATCCTTTAGTTCCTTTTTACATTTTAAGACTAAAGACAAAACTCTTGATTAAAAAAATGATTAATGTATATTGATCTTCATCAATAAAAGAAAACAAATATTTTAGTAAATCAATGAAGCTTGAATTAAATTGAAACTGTTGAGGTATATAATATTTAACTATTTTGTTAAAACTATAGAAAAAATTACACATTAAATGCGTATCATTGAAAAGATAATGTGGGGATTTTAAGATAGAATAAAAAATTATTTTTGTGTAATCATGCTTTCAGTAGCAATCAATAAAATCTTTGGCATTTCAATAATCTTTTAATAAATAAAATTATAGTTTAATAAAAATTAGAAATAGTTCGAAATGTTCATTTCCAGTTTCTGAAGTATATTAGTGCCAAATACTATAATTTCATCTAGTCTTTAATGTGCCAGTTACAGATAGAAGATAGAAACAGCAGTCTTTTTTAAAAAATAAAAAGTATAATTTTATAACAGGTGTTAAATATATATGGTTTGACGATTAAAAGGCAATAAAAGTCATAAATTAATTTTTAACTATAATATTCTTCTGGAAGTTATGAATGAAGTTTTCTAAATTTATTTGGATAATTTGATATATTTTTACTTAAGTCATTAAAAAAAGGTTTTAAGAGTGCCATATACTGAGAACAAAACCTGATGTCGATGAAAGCGCCATCTATCGTTGGGAGGGAAAAGGCGTTACCAAAGTAACGAAGTGGGGTTTGATTGACAAGCCGAATAACACCCAACAAGAAAAGAATTCCTAGTCCCCGGGAGATATTGCTGTGTGGGAGTGTGACATTCAGAAGGTCAACCGACCCACCGAACTGCCCCCAATAAAACTTCCCCTTATTCTTTGAAGAGGTCCGAAAACCGACACTGTGTTTGTACATCACGAGAGGGGTTTTTTGAAACTTGTTTGGAAAATATACTCTTTGAGTTGCATAGAAAAATCGTTCTGAAGGCCGCGTGAATAGGACTCTTAGAACATAACAAACACATCACTGATTAATTATTGAAGTACTTCGATTTTGGAATATTTAATTGCTCTTCATAATTCTGTTAATTAAGATTAGAGAATCCGGTAATTTAGAAGGAGTAATTGAATAATTTAATATTTGTAGTATTTCGTTTATCAAGACTTCATTTTTAGCAATAAATGTGATTGCTAATTTTTTAATCCAAGGGAATTGGGAAAGATCTATGTGCCTATGTAAATGTAAGACATCAAACTCATCCCTAAACAATGAGCTCCATCCTTTCTCTCAATAGATTTAGTACTAACAGCGAATTTAAAGAAAATGTCCCTAATTTTTTATATTTTTAAATTATTTATTTAAAAATATTAAATAGGCTTGAATGAGAAAGGAAACGAATAAAAGTGAATTTTCCAACTCATGCTACGTATTTGATATGTCCTGGTATTTCTATGTAGCTGGGATACTAATTTCTCCCTAATTTTCGGAAAAAAGAGAATGTCCTAAATTTTAATTAAATGAGTCATTTGTACCACATTAAAAAGAAAAAGACTATTTTGAAAATAATGTTAGAAAAGCAAGTAATAGCATTTATCCTATGTGGAATATAACCAACTGAATATGATAATAAGCATAAATTGGAAGAAAAAATAATTAATGAAATTGCATATATTATATTAAATGTCTTCCGGTTCTGGAATGTTTCAAAATGAAAATTCATCTTGGCTTTGTAATAATGTATATAATGTGGTCACATTTATTTAACAAAGAAAAGAATAAAATAACCGCAAACTTTTGTTTCTCTGATATCCGGAATAAGACAAAACTTTTCCGCATTTCTGAAGACTAATCAGTTTTTTTTAAAAATTTGTAAGTAACTAAAATTTAAGAAGAAAATTGTTTAAAGAGATTCAATTAAATAAATTGGTAAGAATGTTGCTTCGCTCAAAATAGAAATTATGATTATTCATATGTAACCATAAATTGTACGAAAAATAGTTGTAAAATATATTGTTACATGAATGCCAATGTACATTAAAAAACCTTATGTCTCTGTCATATAAGCACGTTTTTATGAAAGAAGTGATCAACTTAGTTTCAGTTAATTTTTATAATCCAGATTTATGGTTGCTAAAATCAGCTTGCTTTGGATCGCTTACTCACGATAGTATATTTAACTTCAAATTCTATAGATATGCAACGTTTACTACTAGTTTTTTTTTTTTTTTTTTAACTTATACTGTTCCACATTCTGTCCAAGGCATCTTTCTAATTTTCAATAATCTCACAAAAATGGGAACTTGGAAAAACGAAAGTATTTAAAGTTTAATTAATATAAAAACTTTCTCATTCAGCATTGTTTATGCGCATTACAGATTATATTCTCATCTAATATAATTAATTTCACTAACATTGATTCTTATACATCCAATAATTTATTACATTAAAAAGTCACAGAATTTAAAAATGGATACACTTTATAAAAATTTCACTGTTGCATTTTACGAAACCTGAATTGTAAGTATAAGTTTAAAAAAGTATATTAAAATTATATTTTTATATTGAAGCCTACACATTATGTAAAAATAAACCGTTTTTTCATAATTTCATCATAAAAAAAGTTTAAAAGAAATATTGGTCACAATAATGAAAGAGAATTGGGTTTCATTTCAGCAATTAAATATATATTAAAGTAAGATACGTTTACAATATTTTTTTAATATAGATTAAAAATATGAAAAACAATGTACAGCAAAAGAGTGACATTATTAATAAGGTTATTCTTTAAATTTAAAAATGTTGAAAAAACTTTTTGTGCTGTAAAATTTTAGGAAATTATCACGTAAAACGCCAAAATTTCACTTCATTTTTAATTAATCAAAATTATCATTTTTCAGTCACTTGGTAGCTGCTCGTAATACTTGGTTTTTACTTGTTCTGTTAAACAATTATTTTCTCAAAGCCCAAATATAACCAATGTAAATACACGAATAGATCGAAAGATCAAAAGTAAAATATATGGGTACAGAAATGCTAATATACATTTTTTTTAAAAAAATATTGCTTTGTTGTCATTTTGCTGTTGAAATTTTAATTTAATGATAACGATGGATGAAAATTTCTCTAAAAGCGTTATTTAAGATTTCTAAAATAACTCTCAAATCACTAATGTAATTAGCAGATTTTGCACGGAATTGCCCGTAACTTGATAAATATTAGCAAAATCAGAATCAGAAATATAAAATAAAGCTATTAAATTGTATTGATCCTTAAAAAGTCAAGAAATAATCATTTTAGACGGGTTTAAAAAAATTTTTAGAACGATATTGCTTAGGGAACTAATGTAATTTAGATACAGATGAGTATAGATCACCGCGATTTTGAAGAAAACGTATTCAGAAATATGAGAATATTCAAATATTAGTAAATAAAAGAGGATATAGATCTTCTTATATCTTACCTCAGTTTAAATTAATTTAATTCCAGTAATTATTTTTCCGATAAAAGCAATATAATTTTTCCATTAAGAATAAAATTTATTATCCTTTATTGCAAAATATATAAATAAGATGAACGTTATGTACAAAATCAAATGTATGAAACATTGATAAAAAATCGTAGACAAAGTAGCAACGAATTATAAAAAAGAAAACAAATTATAGTTATAAAAGTGTGCGGAGAACAAAAAATTTTGGAAACACTCTTATTTGTTTGAAAGTGTTTTATTTAAGGGTGTTTTGTCCTTTTTTTCTTTTGGGTCTCTATAATAGTTGATGGATCCCGAATTTTCATCGATCGTGGATATCTTGGATCAACAAGTTCTGGCAATAAATAGTCAAAATAAAAGAAGTTCAATTTTTTCTCCATTTTTTGTTGCCAAAATATAACATCACGAGTTATTTTTTCTGTTTTTTGCCCCTTCTCCGCCCACATTGAAAATATACAAAAGCACCTTTGCGTTATATGCAGTTGACCCTGCCCTTGAAAATAATACTTGTGGTTCTTATTCACAGTTGTTTTCCCATCTTTGTTTAATTTCCAAAATGGAAATTTTTTTTGCTTTTATTGCCTCATCTGGAGAAATATTTTTGCAGGATGCTGGACACTTAACTTCAACAATCCCATCATCACCAATCAACCCATCCGGAGATGCAGCTAGATATGGAAAATCGGGGTTTAAAAATAAACCGCAACGTTGAACTTTTGAAATTAAAATTTTCTTCCAATGCCCTAATTGCATTGATCTCGTTTTCTTGGCCGTATTTCATAGCTGCAGAAAGAAAATGCGAGTATAATTTATTCTTAATTATATTTTCGCAACTAGTTGATTCTTTTCTGCAACAAACGACTCCAAAATCAGAAGCCGATAATCGATAATCCATATTTGTAAATTTACCCCCAATATTTCAAGCATGTGAGCAAGAAAAATAAACAATACGCAAATTTACAGATAGATATAATCATATACTAGAAAACAGTCTACTAAATTTGCTTCCAAGGATTCTACAGCATTCGCAAAAACAAGTGTGGTCTGTGAAGTTCCAAATGATCACAGCTGTGATGGTAAACAAAGCGAAAAGTTAAAAAAAAAAAAAAGAATGAAAGAAAATAATGTTGAGGGGAAGACGTAGTGAAGACCAGATAAGAAAAGTCATAAACAATCAGAGAGTAAAGGGAGGGGTTATAGAGTATTCTTCCGCGAATGGGTGGAGTTAAAGGCGCATTTGGGGGAAAGTGTAATCTATTTTTCCAATTTAGGTCTAAAATACTGTTTTTATACATAAATTTTTTTTAAAAATATGTATCGGAAAGAAGATACCCAAACGAATGCATCATAGTAGCTACTTTTATTTTATTTATGATAGATTTTTTAATAAAAATGTTTAAATGGTGCTGTCGAAATTATGTGATATTTTAATAAATATTTAAAAAATACTTTGAAAAGTCTGAGAAAAAATTCCTTTCATAGAAACCTGTGTTTTTATTCCTTCTATCAATTGCAGTTGATTGCATAAAACAGAAACCTTAATATCTAACGGAAAAAGATCTTAGCATTTTCTCCATAGAATAACATTACGCTTGAAAATTGTAGGTGGCGTGTATACGGCACCCTTAAGCGAGAAATTCAGGCACTTTTTCGTTATCCAGCTGCAAATTCGCCAATATAAACTAAACGCGAGTCAAATCGCCAAGCGAAAAGAATGACATTCCACGTATGGTTGTAAGAAATTTAGCGGAATTCTACATTATTAGGCGATTTCTTTCTTTCGAATAACGGGAAAATACCGACATTCGGACAGTTACTCTTGTGAAAGTTTTATGCGTTAGAAAAATATGAAATAAATATGAATCTTTAGTCTTGTACTTAACAAATAATATAATTACAATGAGTTTAAAGAAACAATGAAAAAAAATCATACATTAAATACGATGAAAAAAATTATGTAAGCATTATTTTGCCACAGAGACTTAAGACTGCCTTTTATCACACTTCCCCAAACAGCAAAATAATAATAATAATAATAATAATAATAAATAAATAAATAAAGCGATTTTTTTAAAAATAGGAATACTTTATTCCTACTTTGCCTTACACATGTAATTAATTATAGCTTCTATAATTCGACATTATCGTATACACCGTAAAGAAACCTGTGAAGTTCTTATAACGGTTAATAACCGTGGTTTTTCAAACATTTGGTTTATAAATCACTGTTTAAAATTCCTATTTATTATTCTATTTTGTGGAAGTTAGGTTTAGCCTTTTCTCAGCTTGTTAAAAAGACTTTATTCTTCATATTCTACTTCATTTGAATGGAATCGCTTTAATTTTTTTAAATCTATGTAACATGCTTTGGCTCTATACCACACCACCCTAGTTATGCCATTTCGTCCGGCAAAGTAATGAAATTCGAGAGGTTAACCAGGTAGTTGTCAATTAAATGTGTAACTTTCCGTATATTCCTATTTTCAGCTTGCAGAGAAATACTTTCTCAGGTGGCATTTGAAGAGCATATCACATCTACTATAATGAGATTTTTTTTTTCTTTCTTTTGTTTTGAGTTTCCAAAGCTTGCACTCTTGTTTGAGCGGCATTTAACGTATTCGGAATTGAGATTCCGAATACGTTAGTTGCTCACCTATTTGCAAAGAAGCAGAAATATTTCCCATAATAGAATGGCACAGGTATTGACACCAGAATCAAGTAAAAGAGACATTTGAAGGCCATTCACTTCTGCCGTAGTTGTATAGGGAACTAAAAATTCGTTTTCTTCATACCCTTTGACAATTATGTTGATATTTGATTGATTCCCGATATTCTTCAGGGAACTTGGACCACATTCATGACATTGTCGTGCTTTGCATTTATCAAGATCCTCATTATTCCTACTTCGAAACGAATCTTAATATTTAGACTTCAAATCTGGAGTTACCATTGAATTTTTTCTTCGTGTCATAAAAATCTCCAGAATTGTGTTCCTTCTTTCTGGAATCTGCAACAGAATTTCCCTTTTTATTTCTTCTAATATTCTCATTCTTATTCAGAATATCAGTTAACTCCATAGGAGAAATTAGTTCCCCCCAAGAGGCCCTAAAATGTTCACGCATCTCATTAGAAACACGTTTCTTTATTTTTTCGGTAAATTATGAGCTCTTTTAACTTTTGAAAATCGATAATTTCAACCCCTGATATCCCTTCTTCTTCTTTAAAAAAATGTCAGTTTAAATGCAGAATCTTTCCATAAACCCTGAAATGCTTTCAAGTGCAAGATAAATTTAAATCTAAATGCCTCATGATTTAGTTTAAATCTTCTCGGCAATAAATATTTGACGTTATATCAATCTTCAAACTTCTCCTCAGACTTTGTAGAAATAAACTACGGTAGGAGACATAAAAAATGAAAAACGTTCTCCTGCTTGTATATTTGAAATTCTTGACCTGATGATAAAAAGTAAGAGGACAGAAACTTATCTTGTCTTCTTTAGAATCGAAATTTAGTACAATTTTCTGCAGTTCTTCAGTATATTTCTGATGACTGAAATTTAAAAACGTCAACTGAGTTATTAGAAGCACTTAATTTTAGTATCTCTAATTCAATGAATATTTTCTGCTTTTCCAACTCTGATTGTCTTTTTTTTTTTTTTTTTCACACTCAGAATTTTCTTATTCCCGTTTCTTTTTTCTTTTCCTTGCTTCTCTTTGCTCCACAATAGTTTCCAAATGGCATTTTTCCACACCTTACACATCCATTTCTGTCATCATTCTTTTAATATCTACCGCTTTTAGTTTGTCGTTAATATCTGATCTTAAATCTTCATCCAAATTCACTATTTGACCCCCACAAAAAAAAAACATCTTACTTCTATAATCCCGCATATTCGTAACTCAGCGCTGTACTCAGAAATGCTGTAAATAAATCACTAAGCAAATATATTTTATAACTTATAAAAACTATTTATACCATAAGCTTTTTAAAAAATGTAAACATCAACAGCATTTTATTTATTTATTCTTTACGATCAAGCAGTTTACTCAAATATTACTATTCCAAAACTTTGCTTCCAGTGACAATAAAAAAAGCAATGAACTGATATCTAAAGAATAAAATATAAATATTCTTTTTCCATTTCATTTCAATTCTATAATAAAAAAAGTATATCTTTTTTCACTTTAAGATATAGTGCAATATTCAGCAAAATAAAATAAAAATCCGTACACTGGCTTATATTTAAGAAAAAAAAAAAAATCTTTTTTTTTTTTTTTTCAGTGAAAAGAAAAGAACTCGGAACATTCCTTTCCGATAATGAAAAGGTAACTATTTATTTGACTGGTGTGTTTGAAGCACTTTAAATATCAAAATATCAACAAATTTTAAAATGATCATTCAGAATCTAAACTAAATTAATCATATATGTATTGACATAAAATCAGAAAAATATATTAATCAAACGAAATATTCACAAAATACCAAAATCATCACTCTTAACCAAATTATTTATAATTTTTATGCAATTCAAAGTAACAAATGCAATTTTTTAAGTAACATTTGCAAATTTTTAAGCAATTCAAAGTTTCTTTACATAATTTAGGTGTTTAGTTCCGTTTTGGTTTGCCATCAGCATAACAAACTTTTTCTTTCGCAGGAATTTTGCCAAAAAAATAGTTATGAAGCTCACATTTTTATTTTGTGTGTGTGTTTTCTGAAATTGAAATTTTGATACTCACAGATTTGGCGACGAAATTATCCATATCCAATTGCATCTTGCACTCAATGATTTTAATTTTTCTTGGCACTTTGTCTTTGTTCAAATATCTCGGAAGATTTTGATCGATCATAATTAATTTCAGTTTCTGAATTTTCCTAAGAGATCAAATTTACCATTATGCATTTGAAGCAAAGTAGTTGCCACAATTTTATTTTTATTTTAATAAATGAGCAAGAATATTTGGTTAATAGCCCAGATATTTTTAGTGCAAATGTAATTAATTTATTACTTTTGCACACACCACAAACTCTATTCACATATTAAAAAGTTAAATATTATAATTGATATAAATTTTAAAATCATCAATTTGGAACCGTTTGTTATTTCTCGTTTTCAACGATCATTCTTTTCAATGCAACTCAAATAGGAAGTCCAATTCTTCATAATTCCGATAGACGGCGCTGGTAGTTATATAGTCTTGAACGGATTCAGAATTTGATATATATATATATATATATAACTATATATATATTGTAGTTGTCATGTTACTTGTATCTTGTTCACTATATCTGACTATTGTCCGTCTATAAAGATTTCCTGTTAATGTATTTCATTCAAAATTTAACCAAATTTGCAATGTTGGTATAGACCACATAAAATTTTATTCATCAAGAAAGATTTTTACTTTCTCGTATACATAGTAAAGAGAAAATATAGCAATCGTAGAAAAATTTAAACTTGAAATGCTCACGAATCTCTATGTTTTAGACTTTCTTGAGTTCAAAAAACATGTTTTCGGAAAACGACCGTTCTTCCGTCTATCTGTGATAAAGATAACTCAAAAAAAATTTTTAAGCTGGACGATTGAAATTTAGTATACTTTCTTAACATCGAATTAGTGGATTTCTACCAAATTTTGAGTAGAATCTGTTTAGAGGAAGCCCAATGATGACATGATAACTTCAAACCGAATAGAGCTATGTAGATAAGATTCGATACACAACTTTAATATCTATAGTGAAGACATGTGTCAAAGTTTCAGTCATATCCAACTACGGGGTTGACAGTCTGTTGGTCTGTTCTTTTTGAAATAAATAAATGCAATAATTCTAAAACGCAGTAAACTTAAAGGTATCAAATTTGGTACGTGAAGTTTTGTGTCAAATTCTTGTTTCATTCGACTGAGTAAAACAGGGCCTAATGCTTCGGTTTTCGGATATTATTAACGCCAGAGATTAATCTCTAATTAACTCATCAAGTATCATAAAATACATTGAGTAAAATGTTAAATTCACTCCAAAAGTAAATATTTCTAAACTATTGTAAGCTATTGCCTTTCAAAGCGTTCTCTGCCATGACAAATTTATTTGAGAGCATGCGAGAAAGTTTTAGTGAAACCATTCCCGATAATTGAATTCTCTAAATTAATTTCCAAAATGTGCTTCGTAGGTCAATTTCTTCAAATCTCAAGTGTAGATAAATATTTGTATACTTGATGATTTTTTTTATTTAAGTGAAAAATGAATACACTTAAAAGAAGAATAAATTTTTATGTTTCAATCAATACATTAATACAATTTACATTAATGTTTATTTGTTATATGTTCACATATATGTAGTATAGTAAGCCATTAATATGTATGGCAATACATTGACAATGAAAATTAAATACATTCTATAAATACCTATTATGTACGAAAAAAATGATAAACCAGTGGAAGCGCTCTCCACCAGACTTTCGCACAATTTCTCCAGTAAAGGTTTTGTTCCTCCTCCTCTGCATAAAATTGTAGACCTTGATCATGAATAACATGATGAACCAATGATTATAGTTGCGAAATATAGATATTTGGCATGAATCTATCATTTTTAAACTATTGTAAGAACATACATTTTGTATTTTGGATATCTTGCTGCCAGCCGATTTATATCAAAATCTGGAACAAAACTACAGATATCTACAGTGAAATACTCCAAATTTCATTGGTTTTAGGTATTCCGTTCATAGTCAGTACGTTTACGTGCCTACAAAAGAACAAATCGACAAATGGTCGATCTTTTGAGAGATTTCATTCAAAATTTGAAAGGATCTGAGTTTTAGATGTTAAACCTGTGTATACAAAATTTTATAGATCTAGCTTTTTGCGTTTGCAATTATCAAATTAACTTGTGTTTGAACAGACTTTCTGTGAATGTATATCTTTCAAAATTTGATGGAAATGTACAAATGTGACTATATTTTCATGCATCCAATTTAAACAGCTTAGCTCAAAGCATTTTGGAGTTTTCGCTTTCATAAATTTACAGACAGAAATAAAAACAGTGTGTGACAGATATAAAAACATGTGTTCTTTATACTCAGGAAGATATGCAATGTGAAGATTCTTTAAAATCTATTTCAAATTTATTAATGATTACAATACTTCTTCTATACTTCATATACTTGAAAGTAATAATAATGGTCCTCGATGAATTCTTGTTCCAACTGCTTAATGAATGAATTTTATTTTTATGAATGTTTAAATTTCAAACTGTGGAAAGATTATGCTCACGACCAAGTTGATTTTATTCTTATTGGTTTTTCTTCGCATTCACACACATTCGTTTTCCCTTAAAGAAATCTTCAAAGATTGTAATTGCCTCACTTTTTATCTTACGCTCCAATGGTTTGACACTCCATACTGTGACAACAATTTTTGCAGGTCACACGGTAGTTGTCATTGAACGTTTCAACTCGCTAGCAATCATTAGGGCCGCGGTGGCCTGGTGGTAAAGTCTCGGCTTCGAAACCGGAGGGTTTCAGGTTCGAGACTCGATTCCACCGAAGAGCCGTCGTGTGAGGGGGTCTGTTTCACGTTAAATCTGTCAGGCCAAACGTCCTCCCGCTGGTGTGGTGTGGAGAGGGGGGTGCCAGTTCAGATGTCGTCCTCGTCATCTGACCGTGGTTCAAAATTACGAGGTCCGTCCCAAAATAGCCCTCGTGTTGCTTTAAACGGGACGTTAATATAACTAAATTAAACGAAACTAGCAATCATTATAACACTGATCATAGTCTACATTTCACTTAGCTCTAAATAAAACTTTGATTCCAACATTAAAGTGGTTATCGATAACGCCCATTTAACTAATATTCATAGCATGGCTGGAAAGAACTGACATAAAATAAAAGCTTTCTTGTTGCAAATCTGTTATTCGATTAATCTATTTTATTTCTGTTTTCTTTAGGCAGTAACAGCCGAAATTAAAGAATAGCTAAAATTTCAAATTATCAAAATTGTTACAGTAAGTAACGATTTGTGATCTAACGATTGTGATTTTATGAATTCAAGTTCTCAGAAAAGGCTTCTTGTTATTTTAGAACATTCCATCGTTTTGCCATTTCTTTGAAAAAAAAAAAAAAAAACGTGTAGTTTCTTAACTAAGTTGCGAATCAAGTGTACTTTTCAAAATTATTTTCAGCATATTAAAAATGCATTAAACTTTGCTCATTGCGATCGTTCTTGATTATTATCGATTATTTATCAAAATTATTTCATATTTTTGAATAAAAGAATAATTTTTTTAAGCATCATAGAGTGGATCCTTTTCTTTCAATGATTTAAAACTTTTTCTTTAGCGAGTATTGTTTTGAGGAAAACTTTCACTTTTTAACTAAATCTCTCTTTTCGGATTTCGTTCTCAAATAAATCATTTTTTTCTTATTCTTTCTTTCCTTAAGAAAAATTAAAAATTATATATAAATTCATCCAATTCTGACTGGAAAAGCAAAATTCTAGTTCAATCAGTCGTACACAGTAACTCTGATTCCAATTCCCTGTTATTATTACAGAAAGTAATAATAACAGCTTTATAGTTTCCAAGATGCTGGATTTGCAATTGGAGGGGAAGATAACATTTTCATTCTATAGAAGTGAAAAATAGGTTTGAGATGTGTGATAGTTATAGCTGTGGCAGATTTGACGAAAACAAAGATGATTCATGGAATAAGTCTTAAAGATCAGTAAAATAATTGACAATGAATATTACTGTTGTTGCATATTCTTGTATAATAGAGCACAGAAATATAATAGAAATAATACCAAATTAATTATTATTACTATGGAAATTAAAATAATTGATGCATTTCGGTTTTAATGGCTACCAAAAAGGGAAAAGAAAAAATTTCGGTTTTTAAAAATATACTCAAGCACGCTATAAGAAAACTATACAGTTTGATGAGTGAAATCACCAAACGGGCGCAGCGATTTTTTTCTTTGCGCTTTTTGGTTAAAACAAGTGCCAAAATAACTCATTTGCTATGAATTAAAGATTTCAGTCATAGCAAATTTGATTTCATAGCAAACAAGTATACCATGGATATTAAATTTGGAATAAACGAGTATAATATAAATACATAGCATTTTGAACAGTGAAATTTCCCAATTCGTGTTTTCATAAATCGCAAATTTTTTTTTAATATTTACGAAAAAAAAAAAAATCAAACAAAATTTCAAATGATTTTAAAATTTATTAATTTTAATTGAAATAGAAATGATACTAATATTGATATCATTCTTATATTATTATCTTTCTATCAGATCGTCATCATCATATTTATGGCAATAAAAATTTATATTTATCTTAAAAAAAGGGCTTACGAATCTTATCAATTAGGTTAAAACAATTTAATTTGAAAAACACTTCAGATTGTTTATTTCAAGTATGTATTCGAAGCAATAAAATATAATTGAAACTTCTTAATCGAAAAAAAAATAAGATGAAATTTCTTCTCTTTTGGCCTGAACTTAAGGATAATAGTTTTTGTGTGGTTGAATCATTATGTTACAAAGTATATTATAGAAAAGGGGTTCAATTGATTTAACATGCGTTGTCTTATGAAAAATGTCCATGTAGAATATAACTGCAAACAGATTAGATATAAATAAACTTCTAGCGACAGATCGTTTTCTTTTTGTTGTTAAAGAGTTTATGTTACTGTTAATGCAGGGTCAGCAACCTGCGGCTCTAATGACCTAAAGTTGCGGCTCTCCAATTCCATAAGAAAAATTAATACTTTACTATCAAAACACTTAAAAAATAAGAAAAAATATTTTTAAGTACCTAATCTCTCAACAGTTGATATTAACATGTACATCGCAGACCTAGAAATGAATGCACATTGCACAGCACAAATGGACAGTTCTAAAAGAAATTCCTCGTGCTTAAGATATATTCGACGATGGAATGGTCTTCCAGAATGCTACAGTAAGGTGAAGAAGTTGGCATATAAAGTGCTGACGATCTTAGGATCGACATATTCTTCTGAGCAAAAGTTCTCTTGTATGAATATAATAAAAAGTAAATTTAGAAATCAACTAACAAATAAAAATCTAGAGTTGTGTTTGAAATTTAAAACATCATGCTATAAGTCAGATTCAATCAAACTTTTAAAGTGGAAGCAAAGCTAATGCTCCCATTGATGAAACTCAAACTCTATATTAGTGTTTTTAAATGAATAAAGATTATTCCATATATAAAACTGTTTATTTTAAATCAAAAAGCAAATACTATATTATGACATCGAAAATGTTTAGTAGGCCTTTAAAAACTTGAAAATTTTATAAATTGTTGCTTTTGACTCCCGTTTTCAATAGGTTGCGGACCTTCTGTTCTAATGTAGTGAGAACGTTGTCCAAAAGATTAGAAGCTCTCGAAAGAGAGATGAAAAGTAGAATCGTACTTTGAATGAAAACAGATTTTTCTCAAAAGAGTAAGAGATAGTTGATGAAATTATTTAAAGACATAATCGCAGCTGAAGCAGTGATAATCAAGAAGTTTAATCGCTAATATTAGGAATTAGAATGAATTTTCTCCCTGAATCTGTTATTGCTGTCACGTTTGAGCATTTAATGTTAATTCTGTAAACTTTAATAAGATTTCTTATGCGTATGAGTTGCAATTAATATTAAATAATAATAGTCAAGATTTGATTTATAATCAGGATAATTAGTCATTATTACAGAGGATTTCGAGATTCGACCTAACAAAGAAGATTTAATCAAGTTTAGATTCTGGAATAGTCAATTTTTATGTTTTTCATTCCCCCACAAACTTTCAGTAGGAAATGTTCCTAAAGATCTCTCGTTAAGATCTATTTATATATCCAATTTTATGTTGAACAGCGTAGTTATAATTTTGTAATAAAAGTACCAGAGAATATTCGTCGAACAGCTTCTGATTAATAATTCTGTTATTACTATGACTATGTCATTACTATGACAATAAGCTATAATTATTCTATTTCAGAAAGATATTTTTTAGAATTCTAATTTCAAATTTTAAGTAATATTACATGTCTATAAGTTGTGACTTTTTCAGTGGTAATAATTATAAATAATAGTTAAGTTAATGAACAGTTTCTCGCCAAACATGTAAAAATAATGCCAGTCTTCTAAAATCTTATTAAAGTTCGCTATATTAGATGACTAAAAGATAAATTTCAAACAGATTTAAGATTCCAATAAGAATGGTCAGGATTACATATAAAGAAGCTTTTCTCCCAAAAAAGAACGGAGAAACCTGCACGAATAAAGACTGCCAGTTTTGGTTGTTCTTCTGAATTTGTAACTTTTTGTATAGCTCATTCAAACTGCACCTTACAGATAGTTTTCCTTCTATATCTTATTGCACTCAATTATATCACAAGGGAGAAAACACCAATGTTTAAAAATGGTCGCGGTTTAAAAATTCTTCGTTTTTGTTTGATTTTCAGTTCAATTTAGTCGTATAAGGGCTCCGTTTTTCAAAGCTACACAAGGGCTTCACCAAATCCTTTTGGCGTAGGTGTTGGCAGAATTGTGTCAATACGTAGGTTGAATTCCGCCAAGGACTGAACCTGCGATGTTCGGGTTTGAAAGCCAGTAACTTATCCACTATACAAAAATGGCCATCATTGTTTAGTGGTAGTTACTGGCTTATTAAGATGTCACCACAATACTCCCCTACCAGTGAGTTCGCTAGAGAGACGAACGATTTTATTGCGCCATGCGTTATGGCTAGTGTATGAGCGTTGCTGCTGCGTCAAGTGAGTCTGACGACTTTGCGTTGGTGCGTCGAGTTTGACGGCTTTGTGTTGCTGCGTCAAGTGAGTCTGATGACTATGCGTTGCTGATGGAGAGATGGCGCCAAGAGAGCTGTTGAAAATTCATCACGTCCGAGGTCATCAATTTGGCGTATGTGTTGGCGGAATTGTGCCAATACGTAGGTTGTATTACGCCAAGGATCGAACCTGCGATGTTCGGATTTGAAGTCCTTTAACTTATCCACTCTACAAAAATGGCCACCAATGTTTACTGGTAGTTACTGTCTTATTAAGATGTTACCACAATACTGACATCTTAATAAGCCAGTAACTACCAGTTCCTCTTAAAAGGAGGTTTTTTGGTAAAATCAGATATAGAGAATGCAAACCTTTGGTCTCAAAGCAATGGCTTTACTGCCAGGCCAAATCGACAAACATTTGATTCAGATGTTAAAGCTGAATTGGAAATGCAACAAAATTCCAGAAGCGTTTTAAAAGCGCGCTTTATATGCCTTCAGTATAAAAAAAAATAGTTAAATTTTCATTGGCTACAAGAATGGCAACATACATATATACATATCAATCTTTATTGTATTAGAGGAGAAACAGAATCAAGGAAGTTATTTCCGGCAGTTAAAATCATCTCATAAGAAAAATAATTTGTTCATCTAAAAAATTATTTTTATATTATCATCGATATAATTAGTTTCTGTTACTTATATCTAAATATTTCATTTCTTTTTTTAATTGTACTTTGCACATTTTTTCACGCTGTGAAGTCTATTTATATGACTTCAAAGTCACATGATGAACTTAATTGTACATGTCGCTGATACAGTATTATTCTGTACTCTGACATCATATCCACTCTCCTCATAAAACATGCCATAAATTTATTGTTCTTTTCAGTAGGCTGAGATAACCACTTTTCGACGATACCATCTCACTGAGGGGTGAGACGCCGAAGAATGAGATGATTTCCGATATTCTTCGCAATTCTTAGACCTTGATTTTCGCCCTATTAAACACTGTTTCGTTCATTTTTTTTCATGTGTATGCGAGTATCTTTTTGTTTAGACCGCATTATTTTATTTTTATTCCACTCACGAATAAATCGTGTTCGCCTTATTGTGAAATGTAAACATCGCTCCCTTTCATCCTTAATTTCACCCTTATTTTGGCGAATTAAACTTATTCTAACGCATGCGCAAAAGCGTTGAGGATTTTAGAATCCTTTGTCAAACAATAATTTTAATATGCTTCAAGTGAGCATGAATAGATTTTGTTAACTGTTTAATTATTTCAGCCACGTCATACATAAATTGAATTGCTGTCTTTTAAAAACAAGTTAAAATCGTTAAGAAATGTCATAAGTCGAAAAGTTGCTATATTTCTATGTCCGAGGAGTAAAATTTGTCTGTGGATTTAGCAAGAATTTTATGTTAGCAACAATTGATTATAATGCTACTATGAAATTTTAACTGTTTTATTATATCACTAGCCGCCTTTGGCGACCAGCTGGTTCGCCATGAGTAATGCATTCTAGAATTTTCAATTAAATCACATATTCATTAGCCTTGAAGTAATTCCAGGTATTGATTGGCCTGAAATTAATATTTTCTTTAAGATGATGGACTGAAAGTTCTAAAAGAACTCGTTTTCCTTATAATATTCTTTAATTTTATAAATCATTCAGTTTTAATTATCGGTTATGCTTCCAAAATATTAAAAATATTTTTTTGGATGATGTTGCCAAAATATTTAATATGTTTTTTTAAAGAAAGCGAAAAAGGGAAAAAAGTATTGAATTAATGATACAGATATTGCAAACGATTATAGAAATATGCCATTAAATCGGGATTTCAATGCATATCCTGTCTAAATAAATCAGGTTTACCATAAATAAAGAAGATTTGTTGAATAAATGATTTAGATGCTGCAAACGATTATAGAAACCTTTGCTTTGCATTTTTTTAAGGAAATATCACATTTTATGTTTCTTTTATTTTATCCAGTCACGTACTAAAAGTTGCATTTCTTTAGACTTGATTTACGATGGTAGTTTTTTTTTATTTTTTATTTGAACTTCCGTCATTGTTTTCTTTTATTTTATCCAGTCACGTGCTCAAAAAAAACATGGTTAAATATTTCTTTAAAAATTCATTAAAAATAGAGGCTTAAGTTATACATTAAAACACTGAAACCATTAGAAAGCTAATTTTTTTATCTTTAAATTGATGCAAAAACCATGTTTGTGCGATAATATTTGTGGAAGTTATAGCAGAAAAACGTCGAAATTTCGCTTAAATTTTAATTAATTCAAATTCTAATTAAAAATTCGAAAAAAGGGCTCCGAGATGCACATTCCCGACCTCCAAGGTATACATGTACCAAATTTGGTAGCTGTAGGTCCAATGGTCTGGCCTGTGGAGCGCCAACACACACACACACACACATTGAGCTTTATTATAAGTATACATTAATACTTAATCACGTGTTTTTCCTAAATCTTTAAAGCTAAAGAAAGGTTGTTTTTTTTTAATATCTGTGTAGTACACATGAGTTGAAAAAATGAGAGGAAAAAAGTGGAATTTAGAAGATAAATAAACGGGGTATTTACGTTTTTAATAGCACTATAATATTACGGGACTGTTTCTATTAGAAAGGTTCATATGCAGAATAAATAATGCTTAAATGTGACAATTAAAATAACATGGCTTTAATGCCTGATATGGAATAATGGACATGAAGTTATAACTATACAATTGAAAAAATTAAACATGACCAATATTCTCGGCTAACCAACTGATCTCAGAAGGCGAATAGTTTTTAAAAAATAAATAAATAAATATTCGTTTTATTTCTACTAAAACTTAACAGTGTTTCTGTAGGGCAAATAAGACTTCAATATGAAACAATTTTCTTTTCTGTTCTCATATTTTCAAAAAAATCTGGATTTTTGTTTTAATTAAAGTTTAATCACTTCCAGTTTAATTTAAAGTTCAAATTTTAAGAAAACTGACTGAAAATTAGAAAGATACATAGTGTCATGAACATAACGGCTTCTATAGTAATATGATTTTCAAGATAATGAAAATTTGAACCTAAAAAATATTTTCGCAAAGAAGCTGTTAAGAAACCAAGTTACAAAAAATATTAATGGAATGGAATGTGCACCTCGGAGCCCTTTTTTCGAATTTTTAATTACAATTTGAATTAAATAAAATTTAAGCGCAATTTTGACGTTTTTCCGCCATAACTTCCGAAAATATGATCGCATAAACATGATTTTTACATCAATTTAAAGATTAAAAAATTAGCCTTCTAATGATATCAGTGTTTTAATGTAAAACTCAAGTTTCTATTTTTAACGAATTTTTAAAGAAATATTTTAACCATGTTTTTTTAGCACGTGACTACATAAAAGAAAAGAATGTAGGAAGCTCAAATAAAAAAAAATTATCATCGTAATGCAACTTTCAGCACGTGACTGGATAAAATAAAAGAAATATAAAATGTGATATTTTCTTTAAAAAATAAATGCAAAGCAAAGGTTTCTACAATATCTATATCATTTTCTACAATATCTATATACGTTTGCAATATCTATATCATTAACTCAATAAATCTTCTTTATTTACGGTAAACCTGATTGAATTTAGACAGGATATGCATTGAAATCCCGGCTTAATGGCATATTTATGTAATCGTTTGCAATATCTGTATCATTAATTTAATACTTTTTTTCCCTTTCTTGCTTTCTTTAAAAAAACATTAATATTTTAGCAACATCATCGAATTTTTTTTTTTTTAATATTTTGGAAGCATAACCGATGGTTAAAACTGACTGATTTATAAAATTAAACAATATTATTAGGAAAAGGTATACTTTTAGAGCTTTCCGTCCATCATCTTAAAGAAAATACTAATTTCAGGTCAATCAATGCCCGGAATTACTTCAAGGCTAATGAATATGTGTCTTAATTGAAAATTTTAGAACGTTTTACTCATGGCGAACCAGCTGGTCGCCAAAGGCGGCTAGTTATTAATAAATTCAGATCTTCCTTTACCAACAAAGTAAAAAATTAAAAACTGAAATTTATGCATTTTTAAGCAAAATTAAAAATCCAAAATAAATACTTGAAATAATTCTCAAAATCCAAGGTTCAATCTTTCAATCTTGGCCACCGATCTAGGTGGTGAAGCCTTTTATTTCATAAAAAAGTACATTATATCGTAAAACATCATCACCATCGATTACTCTGTTAGCTATTCTGTTTCCAGCGGTATAGGAAAATAAAACTGATTAAAGTCCACAGCCTCAACTGGGCTGATTTCACCACTTTGCGAATGTAACTAATAAATCAGGATATTCTATGCTTATTCTAGAAATTTAATTTAAAATGGCGTTTTTATTTGCTGAGATAAAATATAGCTCATCAAAGCTCATTGACATTACTAGATTAACATCGCGGCCATAGAATTGGGTGCTAAAGGGGCCTAATTTTAAAATAAACAAGTAAATGCAAAAACAAGTAAAAATGAAGTATTTTTGATTTTTGTTATCGTTTATTTACACTAATTACTGGCCTTGAACTACAAGTTATAACACAGGAAACGTTTTCTTATTTTAACCATTATCTTTCTAATAACAACTTCCGAAATATAGCTATTAACGACAGGAAATTTCTTTTCCTGCAGATTAAATACTGCTTTTTCCCACCATTTGACTTCGGATCTTGGAAGAGAAAACACTCTAAACCCAAAAGTTTTTCATTATGAAAAGATTTGATATTTTATTTCCACTGATTGCCATTTTTTTGGTATTTCTCGTTCTCGCTGACGCCTATGAGTACACTGGATACACAGATACATCTAATGGTAAGTCTAAATTCTACATATTAATATGTTCTACTTTTTTATATCTATCATCGGGTAGGCTGCTATTTAGGGTTTCTAGACTCAGAAAGATCAAAGTCGAGTCTGTTAAAAATTATAACAAGTCTACTTGACAACTAAATATCAAAAAATATATAAATTTGAAGAAAGTGAAATATTAATATAATATTAAGACTTTCTAAGAATCATATTAAAGCAAGCATAATTGTTGTCGATAAGCTTTATGTCGTGCAATTTTTCATTGTAGTGCTTATAAGCATTGTAAAATTGCTTTGAATAGTATCATATACATCTTCAAAAGCGAAGCAATCATAAATCAAAATTAATAATATATACATATTAAAAAGTAAATAAAAACTAAAATAACTTAACATATATGACTATATTTAAGTAAAAAATATTAAAATCTCACTTAATCCATAATAAATTAATAAAAACATTGTCTCAAAATTAATAAAGTAAAAAAAATTCATTTAAAATATATCATTAAGAAATTGATTTAATTAAAATGTGTAGAAATGCGAAACTAAATTGACCAGTTCGTTAAAAGAGGCAAATCATAATACGTTTATAGGCGAAAAATGTTTCCTCTGTCATTTTCCACAGCTTAATGAAACTCTGTAAAATATAAAAAAAATTCTCAATCCTCTTACAGTTCGGTTTTAAAGTCGAATTTTGATTACCCAGACCTCCTTTGACCGAAATCTCTATTAGCCAAACCAATTCCAGAAAGTATTTTTTTTAATGAAAAATCAATAAGAAACGCTTAAAGTGAAAGTATTGTTGTAGTAAAGGAATTCCTGTTAGGAGATTTTGAGGAATTCACAGCTTCAGAAATCCTCGTGTCTGCTCCCCCTCCACCAATTGGAATTATGTCTGTCTGTGAGCACGATAACTGAAAACACGTTCAACTATGCAAGTAAAATTTGGTACATGATTTCTACACCAAATTTTTGTGTGTATGTGCTTGTTTATTTTTATGTTTAAACTTAATCTCCTAGAGAAAGCCTGACTTTCTGGCTGTCCGTATACAAAGTAACACAACAATGACATAAGGAAATGAACTTAATGAATTAAATTTGGTATACAGATTTAACATCTAAAATGTAAATATTTATCAAATTTGGAAAACATCGGTCAAAAGATTGACCATTTATTGATCTATACTTTTACACGCAAGCAAATGCGATTACTTAAATACATGAAATTCGGCACGTAATTTTATAATTACAATTGCAATTTTATGAGAAGTTTTATCTTTATTCAGGCGATACCTGCTAAGGAGACTTGTTACTCTACAAATTTCTGTCTACAATTCTCATAAAATTTGCTTTGCTTTGTTGTAGTTAAATGTAAACTGTTCAGAAATTTGAATTTTTTAACTGCATTTCTAGTCAAGAAATTTAAAGTTTAAGAACTACAAGTTTTTTTAATGTTTTTTTCTTATTCAGTTTGCCATCCAAATATTTTTTTGAAGAATCCTCTCAATGAATTGAATGGATTTAAGCCTCCAAGATAGAATGCTTAAATCCATTCATGGCTCCATGGTTGGATCCATTCAGTTGGCATTAAACCATGGCTCATCATAAATATCATTAAAGATGATCAGTTCTTCATATGTCACACCTCAGTTCGGGATCAGAAGATTTTGATAATTTAAAATGAATCATAACATTATTCGCGAGCGTTTCGTGCGCCCTACGTAATAATAGGAACAATTATTGTGTGTATGTGAAAGTTGTAAAACAAAATAAATACACTTGTTATCTAACTATGACTCTAAGTATCATATTATATTCAAGCTAACAAAAATTAAGTATCAAATTATGATTCTTGTATAATTTATGGATAAAAATTAAAAATGGATAAAAGTTTCATTAAAAAAATTTATCCCTTGTAAAATACTAAGGAAGAAGTTTATAAAAGTTTGTAAATAGATAAATAATTTGTATAAACAAAGTTCTTAAAAATATTATATATATTGATCTCCAAAATTATTAAGAAAATCTTTTCAACAGTCAGTAAACAAAATTTTAGTTTGATTCCATTTAAAAACTAAATGTACGAAAAATGAAATTTTAGTAAATTTAGTTTTAAATTTTCATTTAAATTCGCATGGAAGTACTGTACTAAAAACAGTATTTCCATCAATGAAAATTTTGACATCGACATTTTAGAGCAACTTCAGTTGACTATATGTGGCTGTATAAGAATATAACACAGCAGTCACTAAACAAAGGACATACAACATGTTGTCTTTATATAGAAGTGCTTTATTATTATCATGTGTTTAAAGAGTACATGGAGAGATTTTCTATCAATAAGAGAATATCTTAATACACAACAGGAAAAAAAAGAAACATTATTATTTCAAAGAAATTGCAGATTTTTCCTATCAGATTGAACTAACCGTTTGGGAGAAATTGTCTATCTATTAAGAAAATGAACACAAAAATCCAAAAATTATAAAAATTTTATGCATGTTTAGAGTAATTAAAAAATAATTTAACCATATCATATTTTGATAAAATCGTGTACATTCTTCTTTTTCTTCTAAGCCTCAAAACGTTTTTTTAGGTTACTGTGAGGATGAGCGTTTTGGAAGAATCCCTGTAGGAGAGACGCATTATGATGATGATGACTGTGAAAGAATCATTTGCTCTAATGGACAATACACTGGACAAGGGTAAATTTCACTGTTTTCAAATCAATTTAGGGCTAAATTAAATGCAAAACAACTAGTAAAACTATATATTTTTTAAAAAAAGCGATAATCTGTCGAATATGGTAACTAATTGTAATTTTTAGTTAATATTGTTGGAATTATCTATTGTTGTCACGATTTGGCGAAAATTCTGTATAGAATTTAGAATAATTACTAAAATGATTATAAAAAGTTTGTTTTAAACTGGGCATTTTGGGCATCCAAATACTGACCTTTTAAGCTCTTAAATTATTAATTTAGCATGTCTTTTTTAAATGCTAAATTTATTTGATACGACTGAAAAACTAGAATTGAACTAAATCAGTTCAGTACAAATTGAAAATTGCACACTACTATTATTACTACATAAAAGCGAAAATTCCACTATAGAATTATTAATTCATAAAAGAATTGATTATTTTGATGGATAATTTTGCTTATTTCTTGATTTTATTTAAATCTTCTTTCCTCTGCCAGAATGAGATTTTTCGTGGCATCGCAACACTTGTCCAGAACATTTTCGAATATTATTTTACGCATTCATTAATCAACTATGCAAGACGTTGAATTCAATGCACTTGTAAAATCGTTAAATGAAGCATTTGAAATTCATATTATATTTTTATTTGTTTCATTTGATTATTACTATTTAACAATAAGTAACAAGAACGATTTTTGTGACATACGAATAAGCGTTTAATATATATTGTATTAAAATTCACTAGTTGCCTCCGATGTCCCGCTATTCGCCCATCATTTCAGCAATATTTTATAATTTTGTCGTACAAAGAAAATTTAATGAACTATATATCACGAAAAAGTAATACATTTTAATCCAAATTTACTCAATAAATATAGATTATTCTAACTGATTAGAAATCTAGCAAAGTGATTAATTTAATTGGAGAATTCAGTTCAATATTACTGTGACTTGGGCTCTGACAATCTTTTAAACTCTTTATTTTAAAAGACTCTAAAAAAATGGAGCAATCAGGGCAGGTAGGCAACTATTGCTGACATATCTAGAGGTAAAAACTTTCTTATTAAATAATAATTGACGAAATCAGAACAATGGTTAGACCTGGGAGCTTTGTCGAGGCTTTCCATCATAACCGAATAATCACTAAGCTGTGTTTTAAGAGATTTCTCTCAAAATTGAAAGACAGGTTAAATTGAATAAGTTACATTAAAAAAACTTAAATACAGGAAAACCAAAAAAGTATATTTATTTGAAATATTTTTGTTAAAATTTTTGTTCTTATTTAATATAAAATTCGAGTACTTGAATTTTGTTCTGCCCATCCAGTTTAGAAGGACGCACGGATAAAAAAAAATCAATGCTCTTAATTCTTTTATATTATTATTTTTTAAAGTTTAGTATCAAAATCCGTAATTGGTCAAAATATGAATTTCAAAGTTGGCCCCCTTGCATAACTGCATTCAATAAATTTATTGAAATCCATGGGTTAAAGATGGAGTAGAAATGAATTATGAAATCAAAACAGATTTAAATTTTTAAAAATAACTTTAGTTGGTAAGTTTCAAGCAGAAAATACATGCATATATATGATAAACTAATAAAAAAAAAAGAAAAAGAAAAGATGAAGAAGTAAAAAGAGAGAAAAGGAGAGAAAGAAAGAGTAGAATTATTGAAAGGTGAATTCCCTTGGAAATTTTTAAAAACAAATACTTGCAGCAATCTGAAGAAATGTATGATTCACTGTTAATTGAAAACCCAAATCGAGGAACTGAAATTACGAAGCTTACGAAACTGATTCTGATCTTCACAAAGACAGCTGTTGTTTTAATGAAGAGGAAAACAGCTATAAGAAAACTGTAGTATGAAAAAAATATGAAGAGGCAGAGAAAAACCTGCAAACTGAAATCTTTTTTGTTGACTTCGAATGTAAAACGCAAGATGAATTATTCCTAGTAACATAATCTAAACAAATGACGAAGACAAAAATTATCATTTCACTGATCATGGCTTGAAAAAAAATAGTACATTTATTATGGCTTTCATTCGAAACAGAGTGGCTATAATTTTCCAGAAGACAAAAACATTAGAAGTTTTTTAAAAGGTTATTAAAGAAAACAAAGGAGCATGTCAAGAAAGAAGATAGTTACTCTATTCTTAAGTTCGAAGATATGTTATGCTCGTAAATTATTCTTTCCAAATGCTTCTTCTATGCATTTAACTGGACTGAAGTCTTGGTTCATATAAATTAGGTATTATAAAGTTCATAAAAGTACAAAATATCATTCACAAATTATTAAAATTTTGAAATAATTTTGACAAAAACCATGAACAAATTAAAAACAAAACACAGCATTTAATGTATTTGTGATTTAATATCTTCTTAAATTGAGTATACATAAATTCAGTATTTTTTTTAATATTGAAAGTCTGATTCATCAAGTAAAAGTGAAAGTACAAAACATCATTTGTAAGTTAAAACAACTTCAAAATATTTTTGACAAAAAAAAAAAAAAAGAATTTAAACACAACGTTTAATGCATTTGTGATTGAATATCGTCTGCAATTTTATATTTATCATAGCATAATTTGACATTCAAAAAAAGGTGTGATGCTTTGTATAAAATATCTAATGATAATTTCTCAGATCTCATAGAATCGATCTAAGAAATCGACAAAACATGAAATAACATCTTAACATTTTAGAACAAATATTGTAAGAATCAACAGCACGTTTTTATTTATCTAATAGAATATGACATGAACTAATTTTATCTTTAAAGGAAAGAGAAAAGAAATAATAAATTCAGTATTTTACAGATTTATTAGACTGCATTCAAAATTGTCCATCTAAAACATTTTTCTGTTATTCATATTTTCTGACAGACAACTTTGAAACGTATGTGAATATAAGCAAGAACGGTTTATTTCGTTTCAAATAAGAAAATAGTTGTAGTTGAAAGCACATTAGAAAAATAATCTGATAAATTGCCGAGGAAAATGGTTCGGTAACGGAGCTTATACAAAAATGTTATAGGCAGCTGCCCAGCACTTTACCTACAAAAAAGTTTTCCAGAACAGAATATTCTACGTGGAATCTATAATTTGAATTAAATACTTGGAGAAATTTAAAAATCATATACTATGACCCAGTTATTTTGGAGAATTTTGCAAAGTAAATCTTCGTAAGTTCTGTGATGCTTTGGGATATTTTAACCTCAAAGAGATACACTCATTCCTCTAGAAGGTATTCCGAACATGGTTATTGATCCATGATAGTAATGAGATTAGAGTTATTGTTGAACTCTTATGGTTATCGTTGGTCATGGTTACATCCCCTCTTCCACTGTCACCATACACCAGGGTGGAGAGAATTAACCATTATACTGGCCACCCCTCAACCCCATATTCGGAATTCCTTCATGACGAATAAATGATGCTTGGAAATATTAAAAGAGTGTGTCATCTTACTCCAAAACTAGGGTCAGAAATAAAATAAGAATAGCATTTTGGAAGTATGCACCAAGTACCATAATATTCTCCAGCTTTAAAAGTTTTATGAATATACCAGAAACAAGAAAACGAAATCGAATGTCTGTTTTTTATATGATCAGTTATTTCATTAAATTTGGTTATTTGATATGATGTATTAAACAAAGTAAATATTGTGAACAAGATACTACGAAATTTCCATATAGATATAAGGTGGCTCACACAGCTGAGAGTACAACTTACTTTTACTTGATGAATCAGACTTTCAATATAAATATATATATGTATATATTACCGCGAAGGGCAAAAAAACTTTTATCTTTGCTTCTAAAGAATTGTTTTCAATTTAAAATTAAAATAAAGAACAATAAACGAAAAAATTTGGAATAAAAAGATCCAAAAGCATTTTGAATAAACATTTGCAGATTTTTGCCTCAAAAAATTGAGAATGCACCAATGAAATTTTTGTAATATCTCGTATATCATTTTTTCATATATTTCAGATAATATTCAAAAAGTTAACTTTAAAGCAAATGCTATAAAATCTGAACAATAATTTGATGATTTGTGTTTTATGCCGCAATTCTAAATACTTTTTCAACACAATAATAAATCATATTAGTAATATCGTATAAAAAATTAATTTCATGTTTTGTTTTCATGTAGGTGTGGGCAATCGCAATTAATGGGCAATCCTAATTGTCGTCTGGTTCGAAGATCTGGTCATTACCCGGACTGTTGCAAATCTGACGTTGTGTGTGATGAAGGAGTTGACCCGAGCAATGTCGTCATTACTTCTGTGGGATAATGCGATGCCACTCCTTCAGCATTTCCGGCTTGAAAAGATATACTCCAAATTGACTGCATTGAATGTCATCAAAAAGATTGCTTTCTTAATCCTTGTACGCCATTTACTAAATATTTTGTATTCTACGCATATTGCTGATCAGCTTCTTCAATAAATCACTTCTATTCGTTTCATTTTTGCTACCACTGCAAATGATTTTAAGACACATCACAATGATATATTCGTTTTATAAGGATTTTCTTCATATGACGAAATATTATACTGGTGCTTTGAATGAGGATTGTATTAAACTCTCTGAAAACCTTTTCGCTATGTAAATTTAGACAGTACTTCAAAACGAAGTATTTTTTTAAAACTGAATTTAGCTTAATGTCTTTATAAGCATCTTTTTAAGAAACAAATATTAAAAGAAACAGAGACATCAAAACATTTAACCGCGAATCACATTCAAATGACTTGAATACAATATGATTTATATTTATAAAATATGAAAATAAAGTATTTTTAAATAAAAATGTATGCAAATTTTACAAAACTTTTTAACACGCTTTAAATAATAAAATATGAAGGTCACCAAAGGTATGACTTTAAATCAATCGACAAACTACAAATCAAATGAAAACTCAAAATTAGAGATACCTAAAAACACAGCAAAATTAATTTGACAGTTGTTTAGTTTGCATATATGACAATCTAGCCCTGTTAAAAATAAGACGTTGAAAATCATCATCTTAAAATGTTAGATGATTTTCAACAAGAAAAAAAAATTGAAAGGTGTTATTTCAAAATTTTATTCCATACTCTTTTAAAAAGGTGTTATCTCATAGAACATTTTGCAGGATACTAGTATACAAGAGTTACAAAAGATTAACCTTTGACGTGAAAATAGCATTTTCACTGAATGTATCATGGAGAGTCAATCGGCAATTAATCTCTGGAATGAAGAGAATAGTATACAAAAATAGAATTTGTGTCTTCGACGTTATTTTTTTTTTTTCAAACGATTGATACACAGATTTGACACAATTACATTTGTATTCACAAAATCCCATACAAAAATTTCATATATTTTCAAATTATTAGATTTAGGATTTATAGTGTTTACGTACATCTGAAAATACAGATCAACAGACGGTCAACCATTCTTAGGGATTTGGATCAAAATTTTATGGGTGAATACACGATACATGTTAAAGCTGTGCGTGCTGTGCTGCATTTTAACTATCTAGTTATTTTCGTTTTGTAATCAGGTGCTAAATTATATTCAAACAAATGGACTTACTTAGAACAGATTTTACTCGAATTTTGTAGGAAACTACATTTGGTTTAAAGACTGTATACTTTATACGCTAAAAACGCT
The DNA here is from genome assembly GCA_026543055.1 of Argiope trifasciata. Taxonomy (NCBI): domain Eukaryota; kingdom Metazoa; phylum Arthropoda; class Arachnida; order Araneae; family Araneidae; genus Argiope; species Argiope trifasciata. The sequence continues at coordinate 456,645 of JAPMOQ010006023.1, forward strand.
TTTATCTAGACCAATTACATCCGTTTAGATCAAAGCATTTTTGAGTTATCTTTGCCATACAAAGACAAAAGTATATTTTCCAAAATGTGTTTTTCGAATTTAGAGCACTCTAAAACGTGGAGATTCATCGAAATCTCGAGTTCAGTTTCTTGGCGATTATAACACTTTCTAGTGTTTCCTTTATAGAAGTATAAAGAAAGAATGGCAGTCGACAAAAACTCGAACTCGAGATCTTGATGAGAAAATATAATGATCACACATTGTTTCATACATAGTGGATTCGAATATCCAGTATAAATGGGAAACGAAAAATCCAGAAATACAAAATTTACGAATAATCCATTTATACATATAAAATGTGTTTAAAAAAAGTACAATATTTAAAATTTATTTAATTTTTTACTAAAAATAAAGCAACCCATCTTTGTCTTTTCAGAAGCGTTTCGGTGCATATAGGTTTTCCTATGCATTAATTTTTTGCGCAGTTAATGTATTCTTGGAATTCAAAGTTCAAGAGTTACGACATTTTGTTGGCGCAGAGTTATGACTTAATTTCCTAACGGTATCGTGCCTTCTTTTTTTGCAGGATTCAGTTTATTTTACATATCCGAAGAAATTTGTTTTTACTTATTCAATATTTCATGCATAGCTAAGTTATTGATTTATGTGACCAATCACACATAGCTTCTTTGTCAAGATTTCTACCCTATCTTTAAAAAAAAAGCTTTTTGAGAATAGTATTCAAGTTTACCGATCGTGGGAGAAAGGGAGATATTATGATGAACCTTCTCTCATAAGTTCACCATTCATCTCTTAATCATTTAGTTGAATAGTCTATTGTGAGAACAGAGCATAAAAATATAGACAAAATCTTCAGAAGATTTTTTTTTCTCTATGTAGCCTATTTTTCTGGCCTGTATGCCCTTAAAAAAATAATAATTTGCATCACATTAGAAATTAACCTAGAATCAAGTTACATTACGATTATTTAAAAGTTAATTTGAAATAAAACCAAGAAACAGGATCCAACAGTCAAATTGCAAATCTTACAATTCAATAATAATAACGTGCACGGCAGCAGTGACCTGATTGTAAGGTCACAGCTTCGAAATTATATGTTTTGGCCCCGAAACCCGATTCCACCCAAATACCATCCCGTAAACGAATCTGGTGCACGTAAAATCAGTTGGGGCCAAACGTCCTTCCTCTGCTGTGCTGTGGTGCGAAAGTTTAAAGAAGGGGTGATAAGCTCAGGGGTCACCTTCGTCCCGTGACCACGATTCAGAATTACGAGTCATCCCAAAATGCCCTGGTGTTTCTCTAAAACGGGACTTTATTATAATTGAACTGAGCAATAACGTGCTGTTTGTATATCTCAGCAACTGTTTTTAAATAACATTTTAATGTTTTTCTTACTCCATTCATCACAAAGGTTTTGAATGTAAAACGTTGCAGAATGTACGATGTATCTGTGTGAAAAATATTTAATTTAAATATTTACAAATAAAGCCGTTTTACATTCATTCTCAGATATTAAATGGTACATTTCACATTGCGATGAATAAAAGAATCTTTAAAACTATAATATGTAAATATATGACAAATCAGACATAACCACAAATGAGCAAATTTGTTTACAAGAAAAAACATAATCCGTCTCATAATGATAGTAAGTCCAAATATTAGTGCAGGTGATTTTTTTTTTTTTTTGTATATATTTTGTCAATCTTTACCTTTATATGATGCAAATCTAATAAAGGAAAGTTCTGTTGCTGTGCAAGCTTCCCTAAAGATTATAAGATTTTAATAGTCTATTTTGAACCCTGGTAATGTGCAAATATATTTTTTAAAGCAAAATATATTTAAATTTCTTTACACGCTTACAATTTTTATCAACCGATTAACTTCATTAAAAGCATTAGAAACTAATGAAATGAGCTGTAGCAGTTATAATAATGTTTTCGGTTTAGATGCATCTGGCTGCCTTTCAAAAACATGACACGTATTTCACATACAGGTGTTTAAATCTTATGATTCGCTGCATAATAATTGATCAGAAGACACGATATCTTCAGTTTTCAAAAAATGGGTGACAAATTAGTGGTGTCATGCCCAAGATTCTGCCCAGATGCGAAGAACACTCAGCTGTTAATCTGGACACAATAAACTTCGTACAGGTGAAATATTGTTAATTGAGAAAAGTTCAATGACCAAAATATGTCTCCACATTTTTTTTTTTTTTGTACCGATGGCCGGAGAGGACAAATTATATTCAATAGAAAAGCCCTGTGAAAACTCCTCTGTAATCATTACTGCTTATGACTTTTCGTTAATATTTTCTGTTGAAGAAAATAAAGAATAAGGAGGAAGAAAAGTGGAATTTTCGTTTATTGACTATCCACTCAGGGACAAACAATACAGAATTGGTAATAAAATTCTCGACTATTTTCATATTTTTGTAATTCCGGTCTCCTCTGATCGGAAAGCATTCCACCAATTACGCATGGGGTGATTGAAGAGAACATGGGGTAACTGAAGGCAGATTTCAGAGAGGACAGATGATTAACTCAGCTGGGGTGTTGTAAGCAAGTCGATTTTTAAATTTTTTTTAAGTGAAGCATAAAACCTATTTCTCCTATAATCATTTGGTGGATACAATTTTATTGAAGTGTGGAAAATCCTAATTTTTAACTACACTTAGCCTATACCCAATGAGAAAAGTCATACAGATATCTGGTATAATTTGTAGCAATAAAATTTTAATATTTTTTGCTTTCTCTATTTTTTAAAAAAATATTATTATTAGCATAAATTATTAATTTTCATGTTGATTACTTGATGCACATTCATTTGCTTTGTATAAATAATTTTCATTTATATTTCATAACTGTGGCAGTAACTATTCAACTGAACTCTGCATTCAAATATAATTTCACGTTGTTTTATTCCACTTCTGCCGATGTTAAATAAGTCTGTATTTTTTTTTCATATATTACTCGTATCCGGCTTTCTTTATTTCCCCATAAAAGTATTTAAACTAAGCAGAAAGTCATATATTTATTTTTGACTCCTGGTGTCGGATAGGAATGTTTCGACTCTAGGACTATAAACCAGATTCGACCACAGTTTTACCATAATTGTGGGCTAGTGTTCCCTAACTAAGACGTCGAAAGAGTAAAGTTCTTTCGCTAATGAGGCATGTAAGTTTGGTGAAGGAGAGCAGGTAAAGTAATATCCCCTTGATCCGACCATAGTTGAAGTTGGCCGACTTCAAAGCAGTGTATTAATATAATTACGGAAAATCTAATTATAATTTCATTGGGTGGACGGTGAAAAAAATTATATAGTTTCACTAAGAGATAACAATGCTTTATTGTGCACGAATGCACAATAGCAAAACGCATCCCATGTGAAATAAACCATCGAACACGAAGCAAATTGCTTTTAAACAATCTCAACAGCACAAAGTGCTCAGAGAATTCGCTGGAGATAACATTCCAAAAGGAGACCATTCAATTAGTCACGTCTCTCTGCTGGGTTTTTATAGCTTCCGTAGCATAGCATCGAATGGTCTACAACAAACATTAGAACTCGAGCCCTCATGTAGTTGTCTCCAAGATCCTCGAAAATTCTTATTTTATATCGCTAAATGGTAGCCAAAGTCGGTAGACGTTAATATATGCATTCATCATTACAATAAAATTGTCTTATCAATTCTTATTTTGTAAGAAAGAAATATAAATTCCTAACAATATAACCGAACTAAACTAATCGAGTTAAATAGAAAAAAATTAAAGAATTTTGAAGTTTTTAAAACTAATTAAGGTTTTTATTTGTCCAATTCAGTTAATATGAAATTAAAGCACAGTGTATAAATTAGTTTTTGGAAATGAATTTAATAGTAGTTGTGAAATTTGTCTCTGAAATTCAAAGTTTAATTTTATCTTCTTGATATATAGCATATGTGTGTTTCTTGACCTTTTCAGATTATTTTAGTATTTTAAGAATGATTTTTGAAATCGAATAGTTCAAATTCTGTCGGAAGTTGAATTAATTTTCCAGAGCGAAGGTATTTCTATGTCATGCACCAAAAATAGTGGTATTTAATTGATTGCCAAAACTTATGTGAAAACTGATTTTTCAAAAATTACCCAAATTAAAGAAAAAATAGCATTCCTTCAAAAAAAATTGGTATCCTTGAAAAGTTTTTTTAAAAAACTTTTAAAATAACAAACAATTTTGTGCGATATATGCTTTGATGTTAAGGCGAAATCACACTAAAATCCCGTTTTTATTTTATAAATTAAATTTTGAATTTAAAATTAAAAATTTTTTCATGGTGGGTCTCTAATACCCAAAAATAAATTCCAAATTTCAATGGTTTTTGCTATTTGTTAATTAGGGGGATACCTTTACATGCAGAGATTTCACAGGAAAAAAAGTATTTTTATAAAAATCTAAAACAATAAAAAGTTTCAAAGAACAGTTCCCCTTTCCATATAACCTAGTCCAGTATTTCAATAAACGGCAATGCACAGAAAGGGGTTAACAGGAGAATGGGGAGGTTCAATAAACATCTTAATACAGGTAGGAATCCTAGGATCTAATTCACCCTGGATTCATTCTTAGAATTCCTTCTCCAGTTGTTAGTTTTCTTAATACACACAATAAACAAGTCTGCATGACTATGCTTTTGAATTAGATTCTACATGTGGCAAATACTAAAAAGGAAAATAACAAAAAAAAAAAAAAAAAAAAAAACTTAATTTTTCAAGTAAATTAGCACTTTTTAAGAAACTTTTTTAAATTAAGCATTTTTTAGGTGCTTGAAAATGGTTTTTCAAATCAAACACTTCTCATGATACTATATATCCATGAAAACTTACAACTTCAAGTTAAAATTTCATCCTATAAAAATTCACATGATGGATTAGCAAAATTCTACACAATTAATTACAATTAGATATAACAAAATAGAAACTTTCTAAGTCATTCAAGGGATTACTCTGAAACAACTAAATGAGAATGATGATTGAATATATTACGTACAAAAGAGAGTTGACTTCAAGTTTTTTTTCAGCAGTTTCTGTCATGTTCGATACATCTTTTTAGAAGTATCAAATTCATCTTGCTTTAAACTTATTTTCCCATTCACACGATCAATCATTGCATTTTTCTTTAACTAAACATAAAAGATGAAACACATATTTATCAAATATAACATAAAGAAATTCTTCAACATATCAAGGACTTAAAAATTTCAATGTTTGAGAAATTCTTTTCAAAAAAATTTAGAATGCTTCTTGAGTCATAACAAATGTGGCATAGTACATATTTAGAATTACCTCTTCCAGAAAGCTATTCAAGTAAGTCAATAAAGCACAATGTATATTATTGAAGAAAGAGGAAATGAAGAAATATTATCTTGTGTTGATATCCCTGGATCTATTTCACTAAGGATTCTCTGTCTGAATGCTTCCCTTTTCTTGGTTTTCTTTTTGATACATCTGATAAACAAGCCTTTAAGACTATGCTCTTAAATTAACTAGTGAGGGAAAGAAAATACTGTTTTTTGCACATTTCAAGAAAATTAACCATTTTTTAAGGACGTTTGTTAAAATTAAGTTCTTTTAAGGTTCTTTTCATTGGCTTTCAATTTTAAGCACTTTATAATGCTATGCACCCTGTTTAGGGTACCATTATAGATTATATAATCAAAAATAAAAACAGTTTTGAAATTACAGATTTCATAAATCCGTTTGTGAGAAATCTTGAAAAAGGCAATATTTGCTTTAAAGGTTAGAAATAATAGACTATTAACTTTTCTTTAAATTTATCAGGCTAATCATAATTATGTATTTGTATGTAGAGAATATCAAATTATAAATATGAGTAAAAAGTTGTAAACCATTTGCTTGTAGAGGATACAAGACTTTCTTGAAGTAAAAAAAAAAAAAAAAAAGACTACAGACATCATTTGATTTTTTAATTGTTTATTTTGAGGAGTACATCATCTACTGAAACTATTGCTTTTTGAGAAATATTCAGTAGTTAATCTATCAAAGACATTGATAAGAAAAGGAAAAAATTTAAACAACTGTCATAACATAAAAAAAACCTATAAAAAAATTGATAGCTCATTAAAAAACCATAATTTTAAAATAACATTTTGTTTTCAAATACAATAAAATATACTAATATGACATTTAATATAATAATGCTATGGTGTTTTTTCTTTAAAGAAATAAATTTATTGCTGCAAAGGGGGGGGGGAGAGCTTTTTAAAAGAAGTTCTTGCAAATGTTTGATAAAGGGGGAAAAAAAGTTTAAAAAGCAATTCAGATAACAAATACAGTTTTTAAATGAAATTCATTATCGTTTACAATGTTTTACTTTGCACTTTAACTTAGTGACAAAAAAAAAAAAAAAAAAAATCAAATTTTGTGCAAACTGCTAAGAAGTTCATTAATGTAACAACTTTGAAATAAACTTGGCACATTTTGCTTTTTAAAAAATTTAAAACATCTAGGTCTTTAGAAATAATTTTAGCACGTGAAAAATTACATGATATTAGGCACGATATTTTAATTATCAGACTTAAATTTTTTTTTATATATTCACTGAATTAACTCAGTGACTAAAGCCAATAATTAAAAGTCTCAAACATAAACATTCATGCTTTAGTTAAGCATTATGAGTCAGAGAAAGTGAATGCAGATTTACATTCTCTACAACAAAAATTCAAGTTAAGTACTGATGATAAGATCTTTTTAGTAAAAAATATTTTATATTTAAAAAAATACTTGCATACATGTTGAATTATTTGACACTAAGTACTAGTTATCATTTAAGGCAATAGGAAATATACTGGTGAAAAGCCAGTAAAAACTATGAGCTTAATTTGTATAATTTTTAAAAATGGATCAGGTACATTGATTTAACAAAAAAGTATTAAATCATAAAAATGCAATAATCATCTTTTTAAATTAGTAATCTAAAAGACCTGAAGTGCTACAAAATTTAGAATTAAAAAAAATTCCCCCTAACTTTGGGATGTATATCACAAATTTGATTTTTGCCGATATCAAACTTAGCAGCTCTATGAATAAAAAACCTTACATATGAGCTTAATATATATATATATATATGCATACCCTCAAAATATTCCAAAGAAACATATACCAAATACGTTTATAAAACAAGGCAAACATTTAAACCAAAAAAGTAATGGTTTCTTTTATTATTAAAAAGCAAACCTGTTTCGCTAACCTTGGCCGTGCAACAAAAATAAATCAAAGTAAGTATATATCAATATCAGTAATATAAATTCAATATTGGCATTTTTTAACAGAGCACAGAGTCAAAACTGACTCGACATAAAATTTTAAAATAAAAAAAAAATCGAATGAATAACCGGGCCAAAAACACAAAAACAAGAATAACATGTAGTTTCACAACTAGAAATCAAATTATAACAAATTTGGCAGTACACAGATCTGCGACTTCCAACTCAAGGGTTTTCTGACAGGCAGAAAAATGGCTCAAAATCAAAGAAGTTAAAAAAAAAAAATGGCACAGAAAATCCAAGGTTTAAGCTTTATATTTCAGGATTTAATTGTACTTCACACATCCATAGAGAACAGAGCTTCATCATTGTTTTCTGAAAATTCAAAGAGATACATTTAGTCTTAAGAATGCATTTCGAACAATAAAATTACAAAAAAACAGGACGATAAAAAAATTAAACATATTTCAGATCTGAATAAAAGTAGCGAGTTAAGATGCAATATCTAGTTATTATGTAATTAACTGCATACAGTAGTATTGTGAATATTACTAATTGTTCAAATTGAATAATTATTATTAAAAAATAGAATAACACCTAATTTATTAATGAAAATTTTTAATATCCTATTAATTTTACACACATTTATGGGGATGGACCCAGAAAAAATGTAAAAATCTTTTTCTTTAACAAACAATCAATCATAAATAGCTTCAGTATTTTAAAAATATATGTCTTGCTTCATTATATATACTGTTTTCATTTTTTTTTTTTTTAAACAAGTTTACAACAGCTAGACTATATATATAAGAACCTTTAAAAGTTATTTCCTTTTCTAGGAATAAAATATTTTGAATATTTTCTTCAATTTTTATGACTTAAGATATTTATGACATGAAATAAAACCACATTACTACTCTGACAATTTTCATAATTAAATATGATAGCCAGAATCAAAATGTAGCTCAAAACCTATAGAAATGAATGAAATAATTTTTATCTAAAAAATTACAGTTTTAGTTAAAATGAATTTTATTTCACATTGCATTATTTAATGATTTTAAAATTTTCTTCTTAGAAAAAATTTAACATTTCTTTGTATTCTACTAACTTAAAGTGAAATCTCTTAGTTTTTGATTCAGAATATTTAGTATATATAAATATATATATCTTCAGGGAAATCAACATAATTGTTTTTTTTTTTTTTTTTTTTTTTTACATTTTAGTAATATAACAACAATCAATTATGATGACAAGAAGGATCAAAGTAAAGGAATAATACTGATTGAACAATGTTTTGTTTTCAATGGCACTTGTTACTGACAAGCCTGGTGATCGCTGTCAGCGATTTTAAGCCTAAATTAACGTCCCTTGTTTTTCAGTAGCGCCAACTAGGACCAAGAGTACAACTATTTCGTGCTTCACATTTACTTTCATAACCCCTTTTTACAGGGGGGCACATTCACACTACTCACAAATAGAACACAGAATAACAACCATGCCCAAACTGGGCCTTGAACCCAGGATGCCCAGAAAACTAGGAATACACGCTATCCCTAAGTCAGGACACCCGCTTAACAATTTTAAGTGCCTTCTTAAACAAATTGAAAGAGATTAAATTTTAACTACATTACTAATAAATCACCTTGTTTTTCTTCAGTAGGCTGAACTGTACCATTTTCCTTTGGTTTCACATTATTTGGACTAGTAATCCCAGGTATGTTGGGTAAGTTCTTTGGTGGAGTTCGAGCAATCGGCGAGTTGCGCATCTGCATTAAAAATGCTCTTTCATATATAATCCTGGTACCTATAAGAAACATATACTTGGAGCAAACTTTAAAATAGAATAGGTAATCTTAATTTTATGGTTCAAAATAAGATTTATGATTAAAACTTTTAAAACAGCATCAAATTAATATAAATAACAGGTGATTTATTAAGTTTGAATGTCAGGATATGAAAATTGACCAATAATGAAAAAACATAATTATACGTAAACTCTTGTTTTATTATAACTCTTCATGTTAGATGCTGAATAAAATTTGATAAAAATGTTGGGAATAAGTCAAAATTCTCCTATTTATATCGGCAGCATCCAC